>JACCGJ010013782.1:0-14292 GCA_013407085.1 Atriophallophorus winterbourni | reverse complement strand
TATTACCGTTAGTATGACTGACCATGGTAGTCAAACATATGACGAACCTTACATTGTGGACTGCAATCACTCAAGTAGTCTGCTTCGCAAATTGGCTAGTTATTTGAACTTAGAATGAAAGAAGATTGCTCGTGCTTATTGTACTCTTAATTTGGACTGACAATAGTGTCCGGGTAAGGGAATGGTATTTTGCCGTGTAACATTGAGTGATTTCAAAAATTAATTGATATCTTATACCGCATTTACTTATTATGCAGTCTAGCCAAGCCAGCTTCGGAAACTAAACATTCGACTTCAGTGTCCATCTTTATTTGAAATTGTACATCCTCAGCAGGGAAGACGCCTTTCAGATGGTAATAATAATTTTTGTCAATGTATAAAATATTTATATTGTAGTTGTCCTCCTTCGGAACGTTCTGAGTATTCAATCGAAACAGGAATCGAAACATTGTGCGATATTTCGATAAATCCCGTGATTGTCGTAAGTCATGTACTCAAACTAAATGTAAGAAAATCCCCAGGAGCGGATAGCATCACACCGTATGCGATCAGGTTCTGTCACCGTCAGCTTTGTGAACCGCTCTTCAGAGTGTTTAACTATTCGTTGCTTACAGGTGTGTTACCAAAAGATTAGGCGGCTGCCGATCTGACACTGCAAATTATCGTCCCGTCACACTTCTACCTGTTATTGCTAAGGTCATGGAACGTATAGTATCGAAAAGTATGATTACACACTTTGAATCGCATGATTTATTTTCGCCAGTGCAGCATGGATTTCGATCTCGCCAGTCTTGTCTCACAAATCTTCTCATAGCGTTAGACGATTGGATGAAGGAGTTGGATAGAAGTTCTTGCATCCACATCTGTTACCTAGACATTTCGAAAGGTTTGGACAGAGTCAATCATAATTTGCTTCTTCAAAAACTTATGCTTTTAGGAATATGTAATCCACTCCTCTTATGGTTGTGCAATTATCTGTCAGTTCGCGACGCCCGAGTTAAACTTAACGGAGTGCTATTCAAAACGTTCAAAACCACCAGTGGAGTCCCACAAGGATCTGTGTAACCCCGCTCCTCTTTCTGTTGTACATAAACGATTTACCCCCCTCATATCGTCCAAAATGGTCCTGTTCGCGGTTGATATGAAAATTTGGACGCCAATTAGCTCTGGAGAGAATTGTAAGAAACTACAAATGGATTTTAACAGCGTGTTCAATTGCGCGGCCATAAATGTCATGTTATTCAACGTACAGAAATGTAAGATCCGCCATCTTGGCAAGAATGTTCCTTGGACTTATCGATTGGGAACTGAAAACCTAGCATAAAGCTCGTTAGAAAAAGATCTTGATGTGTGGATTAGCAGAAACCTGAAGAGCACATAGCACTGCCAGAATATATATCGACGGGCCAGCAGATTGTTTTCAGTAGATGGGCGGCTTTTACACGATGTCAGTCTGGCCTAAAATCAGCAGCTACAACGTGAATGGTATACAGTGTTTTCATATCACATTTGTAAACGTCTTCATAGCCTACAACGTATATCTATGGTATACAACGACCGGGAACACAGAAGTATTTAATGATACATTCGTGCAATACTAATATAGCGGTTGGACGATCAATCGTGACTAAATCTGAACCCTTGTTTGAACATCTATCACGTTGATCACACGGACACTAGATGTTACACTAGCCATTTCAGCTTCCTCGTTTCACAAAATCATCAATTCCGTCCCGATGGATTCCTGAAGCCAAAATTTCCAACGCTAATTACGTTCAAACACGGATCCACAAACACGAGATAATCCAAACACGTTATTTTCAGCCACATAATAAAGAACGAAGCATCACAAATTTATCGTGTATGGGAAAATCATGTTACCACAACATATCTACACTTTGATCTGATTCTTTGAGCGATTTTGATCTGAAGTATTCAACTAAGCCCTCGTCACATTGCGCTTCTTCGACCGACGTTAACAAATTGCATATTGTTCGATGGAGAAAGACATATTCCCTCTTTTCGAGAATGTTTTCGTTTGGAACGTTCTGATCCACTCTTTCCGACACCACAATTTTTGCGAGTTTGCGAATGTCGTCGTTGGTCGGTTCAGTATTCCTTGCTATTGTGCTGTGCCAGAGGTTGGTGTTCTGTATATTATACGATTAGCCCTCCTCGTTGATGCACATTCACAATAAATCCGCAAATAAACATCCACAGCCTAATAATAAATGAAAACGATTTTATCGGGTATGTGTAGTTGATTATAATTTGATGCTGAGTCTTGTTGAACACATTTCAGCTTTAAAAGTAGTAGTAGTAGTAGTACGAGTAGTAGTAGTCGAAGTAGCAGTAGTAGTAGTAGTAGTAGTAGTAGTAGTAGTAGTAGTAGTAGTAGTAGTAGTAGTAGTAGTAGTAGTAGTAGTAGTAGTAGTAGTATTAGTAGCGGTAGTAGTAGTAGCCTGATCCAGACAAAGTGCCGCATAGTCAGAGACTGCACATTGGCTAAGATACGGTCAGGCTTCCCAGGCTTAAACAGTTAATGGGAAGGATAATAAGAATAGCAGTGAGACTCCGGCGTGTACTCGCATTCAGCTCACTACCGATGGCAACTCAATTTGGCACGGCGTTGGCTGCATAGCCCGGAAGTGCTGCACGATGATGGCAAACTGCACGAATCCGTTCATGCGGTGTGTTTGATCGAGATGCATGCAAATGAGCTTTTTCGTTCATGTCCATGGGTTCAAATACTGTCAACGTGAATGTTGGCTCATGTGATTGAACAAGTTGGTCGTATCAACCTTTTCCAACAGTGGCATACAAGCACAACTTGTTTACCATTCCTCCACTGTTTCAAGCGCATGTGGATCCTTATAGTACTGTCCCAACCTGATTAGTGCAAACAGTATGAAACCGGTTATGGGGTGGGTGGGTGTGATAGAAATGCATGCAAATGAGCAGTTTGGTTCATGGTTTTGGGTTTAACCCTATTATACAATTGCTTGGGCACGTGATTGAAAATGTTGGTCGCACGATCCTTATCCAACAGTATCATACAAGAGCGACTTGTAAAACCATTGCCTCACTGTTTCGAGCGCATGCTGATTTTGATCTTACTGTCCCTACCTGATGAATGTAAACGGCACAAATCCGGGCGTGGTGTGTGTGTGTGTGTGATTAAAATGCATGCTAGTGATCTTTTTCGTTCATGTTCACGGGTTTAAACCCTATCTACAAATGTTTGGTCACGTGTTTTAAGGGTTGGTCAAAACAACATTATCCAAAATTGGCATACAAGCGCGACTTGTTTATAAATCCCCGACTGTTTCAAGCTTATACGGATCCTGAACTGACTGTCCCTACCTGCTAATTGCAAACAGCACGAAACTAGTCGTGCGGTGTCTTGGTGTGCATTTAATTGTGGATCTTTGATGTGATTACGTTCTGTCTCGAAATTTCTACAGAGAATGGCATCACTAAATACAAGATTAAAAAATGTAGAAGCATCTCGCACCGACATGAAATGCTGTCTCGCACACCAAGTTTCGAAACTTGAATCGAAATTAAAACGTAGGTCGTTATTAAGCGTAAAAAAGAGAGTTCGTTAACGAGATTGAAAAGGAAATCAATGCGATATTTTTATATTTCACCCAAAACGATCCATAATTGCATGTCAGTTGGAATGGTCGAATATACAACAAGTTCCATTGAGGTTCGTTTAAAAGTCATTGTTGTTTTTGTAGTCATAACGAAAGGTATCGACATTTTACCCCATCATACATTTCTCATTTCATATGTTTGTTATTAATGATTAATTTAGTATCAGGTGACCTCAGTTTTATCGGCTGTGTATCTTACGTGCTGTATAATACATTAATATTACTAAGCTTCACATTTTACATTCTATAGTACCAAGTGATATAACACCAGACATTGGAACACAAGTTTATATTTTAAACCGATCTGCATGTTTTTTTTAATTTTATAAGACTGTGATTTATAGAGCATCACGTAAAAAATTGCCTAATGGTTTAGTTGCATGCAGCTGAACTAGGATTGAGTGCTTGTGATGTCGGATAATGGAGTATCAGCAGCAAAATATTTTCACTGCAACAGCATAAACTTTGTTCTTAACTGCATTCTGAACATCACTTACGATATAGATCAGAATGTATAAGAGTTTCGGTGCGAAGTACCGCAAACAAACTTCGCAACCCCGGAAGTCTGAATGTGCTTAAAAAGTGTCTTTTACAAGCATTTTTTCAAATGAAAAAATGCATAAAACGTATGCTTTTGTACAAAGCTTTCCTATAATTCAAACCTACGATTATTTATCCACGAAGCTCCATGCCAAGATTTATAAAAATCACTTTTCGCTGGAGAGAAGAAGCTTGGTATTTCCTTGTTTGACCCTTCTAGGTATCGCATAGTCTGTAAATAAATTCGAAGTTACTAAACAACATGATGACTATAAAAATTGGCTTCCCATCACGGACATGATAGAAGCACGGGATTCTGTTGTTGTTAATATCTTTAGGATAGCTTAATCTTCAAATTATGGAGTTGATGGACCACCTCCTTTGAAAATAACTGGTATAACAAGTCTGGTGAGGTCTGTATAGGATAACCCAACACATCATCTGAAATACAATGTAAATCACTGCTTGGAATATATAATAGAGAGAAGTTTGAGAAAAGATTCAAAAGAAACGCAAATGTGTGGCTCATGGCGTATCGGACCAATGGAAATAAATTTTACATATTATCGCCTAATACCAAAACCACCAATGACATTTTATACACCAAAGCGCAAGTCTTTGTTAAACCGTTACTTCACTACCCAAAACTTTGCCAGGTAGAATAGAGTTGGGACGCCCTTTGGCGCTCCTTTTAGTGGTTTGTTAATTAGTGGATCGTTTGGTGTCGGAAAGTGTTATCGCCACCTTAAGGGCGATGGAAAAATTATCAGGGACAACATAGATTTAAAAACGAATTAATGCCTGACTAGTTACATCACAAATTAAATTGATTGAATGCAAAATTTAGACGTACAGACTGTTGCGCAGATGCCTGTGACAAAAATAGTCATTACCGACGATAATTCGAAGGTTTATATAACATAGCTATTCGTGAAGTTAAACGATGCATCAGTACATGTGTGAAATAACATATCTACAAGTATTCATTTATTTTTGAATCTGTGTTGATTTATTGCAAATTTCGTTCAATAGTGCCATCATCAGAAAACCATATGTGTTGTATGATGGTATTTGTCTTGGTCAATAAATGTCAATACAAAATTCTGAATAGTATAAATTAATGAATTCCATACGAAAAATCCTGTTTAATAAAATATCTACATTTTACATGTATATATCCAACGCTTGGTTAATATAATTGAAGGGAAAAATTAGATATCGTCTATTTTCACGTGGAATGAGTGCACAAATAAAAGTAGCATTCTATATTCATGGATATGAACATAAAATATTAGTGCTGGTTGAGAAATCTTCAAGATACGATGAATAGGAAAAATTCGGCTAGTGATTTCATGCATTAGACAACACGAATTTGTAGTCAGGGCCTCAGCAATTTTTACTTAAATAAACCTAATGAGAAAGAAATGTGAACATTTTGTTGGCAGTTTTGTGGTGTATAAATGTCAAATTAGAACAGGAAAATGTTACAGTAAAAGCAGACAAAGGAACGAACTCACGTTTAGTGAAAATTCAATGTCCAACGCAAATATCCACACACAAATTAATTCCAACTCCGAACCCGGTGAGTGGCGTAGATCTGCAATGGTAGTTGGTGGAGCTGAAAATTGAGGTGATAAGTCAATTTTGCCGTTAACCGTCGTGATTCGCAAACACGCAATAATACAGCACCAGGGAACCAAGCAGAAGAAGAACGCGCGCGGATAAAGTATATTGAGTAATAATAGTTGATTAAAACAAGTGTTGTGGACCAAGTGTAGTGCAGACTTATTTTTTTGTCCACTACACAAGCATCGATGGAAATGGAAATACAATTGAGATTAAAGTGAAATTACAAGTTGCTACAGTTTCATTGTGAACAAACACGTGCGACTAATTTGATCGTAAGACAAAATCTGTCATCATCTCTGTTGAGTGTAACTCAACATGGATTTCTTAAAGGTAGATCCTGCCTGACTAACCTTCTTAGTTTTCTCAATACTGCAACTAAAACGCTGGGCGAAGGCAAGTCAGTCGAAGCCCTCTACTTAGATTTTAGCAAGGCTTTTGATTGCGTGAGTCACCGCCTTCTACAGATCAAGCTAGCAGCAAAGGACATACAGGGTAGTCTACTTGGTTGGATAAAAGCATCTCTTACAGGCAGGACATTCCGAGTTTGGGTTGGATCCACGTTGTCTAGTCAAACCGATGTGATCGGTGGGGTCCCTCAAGGTTCGGTACTCTGTACTCTTCTATTCCTAATTTCCATTGATGAATTGTCGTCCGCATTGAAGTGTCCATGCTTCATTTTCGCGGATGATGTTAAGTTCATCGGATCAACGGATGAAGATACCTTGATGCACAACCTTGAGCGGGTCATAAACTGGTCATACCAGTGGGTTCTCCCACTCAACCTAAATAAGAGCCATTTCTTGTCAGCACTGGTTGATAAGATTTCGGTCCAGGTTGCAGGGAATTCCCTCAGTGTTAACGCCACACAGTGTGTTTAGGATTTGGGAGTACTGGTTAGGGCTGACTTCAAATGGGAGGACCAATGTTGCGCTGCGGCTCAGCGTGCACGCAATGTTCTTTTTCGACTGAAATCAGTACTATCAAGCAGAAGACCCGACGTATTCCTGACACGCTAGAAGGAATTATTCCGGCCGCATTTCGAATACTGTGTTCAGGCGTAGTGTAACCAATACAAAAAGGACATCCTTCGACTTGAAAGCGTACAGCGCCTCGCAAATTGCATGATTGAGGGTCAGCGAGGGAAACCGTACGATGCGCGCCTAATGTCTCTCGATCTTTTCTTAGGCGCCGTCGTTTAAGATGTGCCTTAGTAGAAACCCTTATGATCTTGAAGGGTTTGAGTGGCGTGCCAATGAACGACTTCTTTACCTTAACCCCGGAGCTGGGCACCCGGGGCCACTCACTTAAAATAGCTAAGAAACGATGTCGGCTAGACTCCAGGAAACACTTTTTCAGCCTTGAGGTTGTAAACGTCTGGAACATTCTTCCAGAAGAACTTATATCCTGCAGTACCGTCTCGAGTTT
Source organism: Atriophallophorus winterbourni (assembly GCA_013407085.1). Lineage (NCBI taxonomy): Eukaryota > Metazoa > Platyhelminthes > Trematoda > Plagiorchiida > Microphallidae > Atriophallophorus > Atriophallophorus winterbourni. The sequence continues at coordinate 7,039 of JACCGJ010013782.1, read as the reverse complement.
TAAGCAGGGATTGGACGGCAACTGGGGTGAGTTTTTTTCCTGAATAATCTCCTTAATTTCTATACAAGCTTAGGTAGTTCATCCTTTAACGTTATCCCGTAAATGAAGTAAGGGCTAGAATTTTCTGTGTTTTTTATTTATTATATACTATGCTACTTCAGCTGACCTCTCACCGTGCTGATGAAGAGAAACTGCTTTTACTTTTTACAGCATCGGCTATAACGCGGTGCTTCCTAAATACAACCCGGATAATCTCTTGGTGTCGCGATCGTCGAAGATTTCAAATAGACAAAAAGAATAAACATTTTGGTAGTGGTGGGTGCTTCTCTGCAGCTTTCCGCCGAAAGAAATTCTGGACGATCTATTGGCTCGTTAGCCACATACTGTCCTGTGCAAACTGAACTGAACTGAACTGAAATTTTCTGTAGTTTGAATATTTAAATCTGTGACTTCATCGTGTCCTGTTTGCGACTACTCAATATACTTATCCCAAATGTAATCTATTTTAGTCGTTTGTTTGGCATGGTAGATTTATGACCTTGGTTTAAGCTCGCGATTGATGTTGGCTGTGGTAAGCTACTTTTTAATTTCATTAGAATAATCTATTCATGATTACGATGGAATCACTATTTGTTTTCACAGTCGAACGTTGTCTCTTTGAGTAGTAGTGGTGAACATAGTGGCGTGACTGCAGAGTCACTGCCAAGCGATGATTCCATTACGTTAATTGTCCACAGTCTCATGTGTTACCGTCAAAATGGTGAAACACAAGAATTTGCCAAGAAAGCAATCGAGAGTCTTGTTAGAAAACTGAAAGAAAAACCTCAAGATCTTGATTCTCTATTGTGCTCAATTAGGACGAATGGCGCTAATCCCGGACGCTGCGTTACCATTCAACGAACGTTAGATGGAAGAATGCAGGTAGTTTGTGATTTACTTTCTTAAATGTAATAGATTGCTGGACGAAAATGTTTGCCACACTTTATTTTCTCAAAAATTTGGCGATGGCCTGATTTGCATCGGAATGAATTAAAGCATTCAGTTTTGTGCGCCTATGGATTCGATATGAAAAAGGATTTGGTGTGCGTCAATCCTTATCATTATGAACGCTTAGTTTCACCCGTCGATTTCGGGTCGCTGAGCTTGAGTCCAGCAGATGATCACAGTGAGTGATTGTTTAAATTGTTAACCACCTGGAGTCCTTACATTATACGTATCGCAGGGCGATTGTCGACCAAGTCCAAACGCGATTTTTCTGATACCTTTCTTGCAACTCTGCATATTTCTCACGTACAGACTATCTCCGATCTATTTCTTAATCCGCTTGTCGTCGCTACCATTGCGATGCTCTCTATTCTGCGGAAAAATAGAAAATATAACGAATATTTTTTCACGGATACACATGATTTTTGTTTAAGATATAGGAATACCAAAGTGGTGTTGCTCACATACCCCGAAATTACACTCTCGGTCTGATCTTACTGTCCCTACCTGATGAGTGCAAACAGTACGAAACCGGTCGTGGGGTGTGTGTGACGGAAAAGCATGCAAATGAATATTTTGTTTACTGGTTATGGGTCTAACCCCATTAAACATGTGGTTTTATTATTATTATTATATGTGCACAATCTGATACAGATATAGTGCCGTTCAACATAAACAATGAGATGTACAAAGCGAGAAGGGAGGTACAAAGCGTTGTCATCGGCATCGTTGAACGTAGGCATGATACTACCCGGTTGCCTACACCGAAGTGGTTGGACAGGTTGGTCGTACCAGCCTTATCCAACAGTGGCATACAAGCGCTCCTGGTTTACCATTCCTCCACTGTTGCAAGCGCATGCGGATCCTAATCTTACTGTTCCTACCTGATGAGTGCAAACAGCACGAAACCGGTCGTGGAGTGTGTATGACGGGAAAGCATGCAAATGAATATTTTGTTTCATGGTTATGGGTTTAACCCCTTAAACATGTGTTTCGACACGTGATTGAACAGGTTGGTCGTACCAACCTTATCCAAAAGTGGCATACAAATATAGGAATACCGTTTGAAGCATCGTTAGCTTTTATCTACTATCATGCTTCTAGTTTCGAGCCTGTTGGAAATTTCACTCCGCATTGTGTCGGGGCTTAGTTTTGGTGCTCTTTTTACTGTTCACTTAATTTGGGTTAATTAACTACCTCTTATTTCTTTCTAGGCCTTGGCAACCTGACAGTATCTAATCTAGACGTGATTTATTAACTACATATCTAGAATATACTGATAACGTCGCTTTTTGCATGTCGCCTGCACACATTTCAACTTGCTTGGAACCGCATGATGTTTCAATGTATAGCATATCATCATCATCAAAGACAGCATAGCATATGCGCACAAATGAATAATTTAAACATGCAAAATCGGGCCGAAGGTTTTGCGTATCGGTTACTCTAGAACTGGCCAATAGCTTTCCTTGCCTTGTCATTCGCATTTTAACATATATGGCTGTGCTGAAAACCAACTATCATAGTTCAGTTCAGTTTTGCAAATGGTAATGATCTTACATGACGATGATAATGATGCATAATCAAGATGCCATCAAAATCAAACTGTAAATGTAAAATAAGCAGATACCTAACTGCCACCGAACGGTAACAAATGTGTTGCTGTATATGTTTGAGATGTAGGGTTTTGCTAGCTAAGTATTTATTTAGATGTGAGTGCAGATATGTTCATTTGAAGTGCATACAGCTCGTTTTAAGCCTTCGTTGAATCATATTTTTCAGCAATTAAAGCTAAATCAATCCCATATATCCTTGCCGGCTTTGAGGGTCTCATAAAATCCGGCGTTTTATTACATTTAAAGTTAAACGAACAGAAACGCACTCTCTATTGTCTAGTTCAGAATTATGATATTGTATACATTAATATATTTTTTGCTGAATTATAATTTCATGCTTTGACAACTATCAGGATTCGATCCTTTTGCAATCATCAGCATTACTAGCAATCTTATCCCATTCGACTATCTGACACGACTTCTAATTGCGATATATTTTTAATCATTGATTGAATATTCTCGTATGCCGTGTGTAACTCACGTACACGCTTAATCGTGTTTCAGCTACTTTAAGCGACAGTGACTCAGGGTTGCCCGAAGTCACTGCGGCTACTGCAAACGGACAATCGTCACACGTTACATCCATCTCCTCCCCATCACCAACGCTAACCGATATTGTAGGATCTTCATCGCCTACCCAGCGCTTCCGTAATAACTTATCTGTGCAGACGTTACTCGACAACGACATTGCTCATTCGGTTGGTGAGTTTTCCATGATTGATTGCTTGTTTGTCAACTTTACCGAAAAGCTGTTTGAAATAATATGTCTACTGATTTTTTACTTCATGTCTTGACACAAACAAAGTGTGTCACAAGATGCGAGTCAGGTATTGGTGCACACTGGCTGCTTTCCCAATCCTAGACAAAAAGCACTAATGACAGCAGACTCCGTAGTTTTTCTGTTTGCAGCGTAATGATCGGTGGCACATCAATTTATCGTGGTGTTACCAGCGCAGCAAGGCAGCTCTGCACTCGTCCCCATTGAACACGATTCTACGCCATATTTCGGTAACTAACTAATGCAGCTGTCCCCAGAGGGTTCGGTAAACTGATGGTAACTATCCGCTATTAATTTTACTAGCTTGGAGCCCACCCAATGGGTCCAACCGCCTCAACTTTATCCGAAGCCTTATCTGCTTAGCTGACATAACCAGGATGGGTAAACGATAACTTTGCATCTGCCCCATCAACGGAGTTTGTGCATCGTAAATCTGTTTTTTGATTTTCAACTTTTTATCAATCTCCATTCTGAATGGACGAGTTATTTATCCGATAGCACCTGCTAAATTCAGCGATAATACTGAAGCATCATTTTGTAAAAAATTGAATTGTTTTATTTCTTTTACTATAGTTTAAGTTTTACTCTCTTAATCGTACAATTTATGAAGCAGCCATGGCCTACAACCACCTACTAGGCGGATCTTTTACACTTCATACAAAAAATTAATATTTCCGACTGAAACCAGCACTTCGACCACATATTCATCTGTAACTTTTGAATTCTGAATCCGAATGGAGTTCAAAAGGAAGTCACGTTAGTATAGAATAAGTAACGCTTTACTTATCTAGAACGAGAGTACATGAGCTGAAATGTAAATATGAAAGTTTAGTAACTGTATGCAAAAGGTGTACATCACAAACAAGTAACAATCATGACATTCACCCCGGCTTTGTTTTGAGTCAGCTCGTACGATTGAAGGCCAAATTAATTTTAGGCTTCACGAGTTCTCAGATCGTAGGGGCGAACCCGTTGCTGCTTTTCTAGTAGTTCCGGGTAAGTAGGGATAAGGGTTTCATGCGATGACATCGGCAACATCTCCACTGATCGGGAATTATTGTTGTGGTCTTCCTGTGTTACATCCGAGGTCCTTTGTTCGATGTTTGTATCGGAGTCAGGATGATCACAAGGGTCTGTTGTCGTTTCCCGAACTGTTGGGGCTAAACGCGGAGTGATACAGTTTCCGTTCTGCCATCTTGATGAGCAATACGAGCGTAATGAGGGTTACAACTCAGAAGCTCCACTTCTTCCACCAACGGTTGATACTTAGATGACCGATCGCATCGCTGCAGGAGGACCGAACCTGGTGTAGTTAGCCAAGAAGGCAGAGAGGTCCCAGAACAAGAGCGTCGAGCATACTGAAACATGCGTTCATGAGGTGTGTGATTCGTAGATGTGCACAGCAATGACCGGAGGCTGTGTAGAGCATCAGGTAAAACAGTCGCCCAACGAGTTATCGGTAAATTATGAGTTTTCAGAGCAAGTTTGATTGTTTCCCAAAGTGTGCCATTGAGACGTTCTACCTGGCCGTTGCCTTGTGGATTATATGCTGATGTGTGACTCATGGCGATTCCTTTCTCAGTCAGAAAGTTTTTGAGTTCAGAAGACAAGAATGACGAACCCCTGTTAGAATGGATATAGGCAGGCATCCCAAACAATGTGAAAAGTTGTGTGAGACAGCCAATCACAGTAACTGATGACATATCCGCACATGGAAAGGCAAAAGGAAATCGAGAGAATTCGTCTATTAATGTTAACAAATATCGATTTCGAGTACTTGAAGGTAAAGGACCTTTGAAATCTATACTTAGACGCTCGAAAGGCTGTGTGGCTTTAATGAGGGTACCGGAAGACTTGAAAAACCTTGGCTTTAGTTCGGCACACTGCAATTGGCAATGACTCGTTTGACATCGTCTGCCGAATAAGGAAGATTTTTGCACCGGACAAAATGAAACATTCGGGTGATTCCTGGATGGCAGAGTGAGGTGTGCAGCTCCTTCAGTTGTTCAGGGTTAGTAATGGACGCACAAATGTTACGTGATAAAGTGTCCGCAACATGGTTTTCTTTACCCGGTCGATACACAACATCATACTTGTATTCGGAAAGCTCGATTTTCCAGCGCTGTATCTTATCGTTTTTGATTTTACTCTTTTGGCTGCCACCATACATAAATGCAACCGAGCGCTGGTCAGTGACCAGCTTAAATGGTCTACCAAGTAGATAGTGCCTCCATTTCCTGATGGATTCAACAATGGCGTATGCCTCCTTCTCTACAGCCGAGTGATTTTTTTCGCTAGGATTGAGTGACCTCGAGAAAAAGGCAATGGGTTTATGGTTTTGGCTAAGAGAAGCGGCAATGGCGACATCAGAAGCATCTGTTTCGATGACCACTGGTTCATTATAGTCTATCGTAATAAGTATGGCACATTCAAGTTCGCTTTTCAGATTTTCAAAGGTTGAATGGACGTCGTCAGGTAGAGGGAATGTTTTGTTTTTGACCAGTTTATTTATTTTGTCAGAAAACGTAGTAAGCAAACATTCCAATCACGCGTTGCAATTCTTTAGCGTTACGTGGGGGTGGTAGTTTACGAATAGGTTCCATACGTTCTGGGTCAGGTCTAATCACACCTTTGGAAACCTTGTAACCCAAGAGACAGATCTCCATGGCGGCGGTGACAGTCTTACTATCATTAAGTGTTATTCCATACTTCCTTGTAGCTTTTATGAACGACTCGAAATGAGCATCATGCTCCTCCTGAGTGTTACCACAAACCGTGACATTGTCTATGTAGGCATATGTGTTTTTCAAATTTTCGGACTTAATGATGCCGTCAATAGCGCGTTGAAAACATGCTACACCATTTGTAACACCAAACGGTATGCGGCAAAAATGGAATAAGCTACCAGAAGCTTCAAAAGCGGTATATGGACGGTCGGTTGCAGCTATCGGAATTTGATGGTAAGCAGATAAAAGGTCCAAAGTACTATAAATTCCGAAGCGTGAGATCTCTTCAATCATTTTATCAAGACGCGGCAATGGGTACGCATCCAAATATGTAAACTGATTGATGGTCTGACTGTAATCCACCACCATTCGACGTTTGTGGTTCGTATTCTTTGTGATAAGCACTTGGGCTCTCCATGGTGACGTTGAATATTCAATTATGCCTTCTTGCAACAAGCGGTCAACTTCAGTTCTTATGAATTGTTCATCATCTGGTCAATGTCTTCTCGATTTGGTTGCAATAGGCTTGCAAGCTGGCGACAAGTTCGTAAAGAGTGAGGGAGATTCAACGCTTGCAGCAGTCAAGCCACAGAGGGTAAATGCATCACGATCACCACCGAATGGAATTTCGATCTTGGAGTGCAGACCAAGGAAGTCATGTCCAAATAGGACTTCAGTGCAGAGATTAGGTATTACGAATAGTTTGAAATTTTTATATAGGGCACATCCGTATTGAATGGATACAGAACAATAACCCATCGTTTTACAAGAGAGTGTCATAGACGCCATTTTGACCACTAAAGAGCTTGGGTAAACTTTCCAATTGTATGAATTGACTATGTTAGAGCTGATAAAACTACAAGAACTCCCAGTATCGACAAGAGCACGGAGGGAAATTCCGTTGATTTCAACAGTTGTGATAGTGCGTGATAAGC
>JACCGJ010013781.1:0-37004 GCA_013407085.1 Atriophallophorus winterbourni | reverse complement strand
CTTTGTAACTTTTTTGTACATACAATTTTTGGCCTTGTATGATTATTCCTTTTTCGGCCATGTACACTTCATTTGTACCAATGCTTATACAATACACTTTTTGGCGGTTAATACAATTTGGAACACAGACTTCGTCTTCTTCAGCGATTGCGGAGTTTGCGTGGGTCGCAGCGTGCCGGAAATGTGATTAACGGATCCTCCAACATTTTAGCACCTTCTGCACCTTGGATTCCATCATCTCTTGGACTTTTCCTGTGTGGATTATTTTGCTATCGTTGGACTTCTCTGGATCTTTATTTGGACATTTGCTCCTTTGGTCTTTTAGTGAGTTCTTTCCATTTTTGCCATTTTGTGTGTAGTGCTAGACCATATATTTCTGGTCCACTACATAATTGGTGAGCCCGACTACCACATAATTGGTGAGCCCGACTACCACATAATTGGTGAGCCCGACTACCACATAATTGGTGAGCCTCGACAAACTGCATTTTTTTTGCATTCACGATATCTTCGTATTTGTCAATATTTGGCCTATTTTTTTTGGAATACTCACTTACCACCCTACCATGAGCGAGTCCTCTATTATTAAAGATCCTACAATCACAGCATATTCCGTGCACAAAACCAGCTTTCGTGTGGTTAAACCGCCAACTCCACCAAGCTTCATTACTCCGCAATCACAACCGCCTACCTTCCCCCATGTTCATCCCAATCCTTCGGGCTTTCTACCCCTGTTCAAACTGGAACTGGTAGACATGTGCATTGGCCCAAACGTCTTGCTGACTACATGGCCACATGAACATTTCGAGCGTATGTTATCCTTACTTCAAGCATAACTAACGCTCTGGTGGGGGAGTATTGTAGCGAACTGCATTCACTTTGTACCTTTTTTGTACATACAATTTTTGGCCTTGTATGATTATTCCTTTTTCGGCCATGTACACTTCATTTGTACCAATGCTTATACAATACACTTTTTGGCGGTTAATACAATTTGGAACACAGACTTTGTCTTCTTCCGCGATTGCGGAGTTTGCGTGGGTCGCCGCGTGCCGGAAATGTGATTAACGGATCCTCCAACATTTTAGCGCTTTCTGCACCTTGGATTCCATCATTTCTTGGACTTTTCCTGTGTGGATTATTTTGCTATCGTTGGACGTCTCTGGATCTTTATTTGGACATTTGCTCCTTTGGTCTTTTAGTGAGTTCTTTCCATTTTTGCCATTTCGTGTGTAGTGCTAGACTTATATTTCTGGTCCACTACAGATTCACGTTTTTCAGCAAGAAAAGCACATGAGCTCAATAAATGGACTAAGCTCTGTACACACATCGGCTTGAAAGCTTTGGTACCTACATCGATGACGCGCTTAACCCGGCATAAAGACTCCCCTCGGGTAGACCGGCCGCGCCTATTAAGGGTGGCATTGCGAAATAAATCTGAAATGGAAGAAGTCATCCTCAATGCGTATTTTCTCAGTGCTTGTCCCGGTTTGACCTGCCGAGTACAAGCCGACATACCTTGGTGGGAAAGGAAAGGTCAATCCACTCGTCGAGACCACTCTATTTCACGTAGTTTAATATTCCTCCGTGTCCCCGAAAATGTTGATGTAGTATCAGCATCGGAATTAAATCAACATGATCTGAAGCAATGGCTATACATTGCCGATGCTATTGGATCTCGTGATTCCATTGTCGTGGACATTTTTAGAATACCTAGATCCTCTAACTACAAAGGCAATGGGCCCAGTCATCTGAAAATCACTTTTTAACGACTGAAATGGCTATCGCTATGAATACCGACTGGAAATCAAACCGCTCAAAACTTCCACCAGACGTGAGACTAAGCGTGCCCAAGCGTGTTCCCTCACTGAAACCCAGAGAACCATCGCAACCACAGCCTGATTGCAATCTTTTTACTGACAGTCAAAATGTTACCCCAAAAAACCAAAAGGGTCCGGCTCATCGCGAGTCGGACCAATAGCTAAGTACACGATCCAACATTGTGTAAGATAAATACAATCAAGTGCATATATACAAATGCTCAGTGTTTAACTAACAAATTAGCTGAACTATGTGAGCTTTGTGATAGACTTTCACCCGATTTGGTTGCAGTTACAGTTACTTCAGGTACTAATGAACAAATGCAATGTGAATCTCTGATTTAAATTAACTCTAATAATTCCCAAAGCTCAACACCCGCACCAGATAATCATGATACGTGTGAAACACGTCCTGTGCATTTACGCTCGCCGCGTTTACCTAAATTAAGTCAAACACGACCCATCCTACCAAATCCTCCTACGTTCAGAGAGGCAACAATCAGGCAACCTCACAGACAACTTATGAAGACAACTAATTATATAAGAGGTTCACCTAGTCTCGACAACCGTATTGAAACATCTTCACGATTCCCAATGAATAACCATCTACCATATAAGCAAAAGTATCTCCATTCACCAACTCCTCCAAAAACTCTTCGTAATATTCAACCTTAATATAATTCACTTACCATTACAGAATATCCCTCAATTATAATAATTATATACCTCAACCTTTATTTTATAATCCATATGTATCTCACTCCACTTATGAACCATACTTTAACCCTAATACCACTTTTTTCAAAAGCATATGAATTGAATTTTAAGCCTTGAAAACTCTCTTATTCACCCACCCCAAATCCTTTAACTTTTGAACTTTGTGTTGCTCGTTTACTGGTCATAAATGCTAGATCAATTATACCTAAAATCCATATAATAATGTCTTATCTTTCATCTAAACCTGTGGTCATTATTCTCATAACTGAATTCTGGACTCGTGATGATCATTCTGACTCTAAACTCATCATACCTAACCACCTGATATTTACGAGAAATCGCACCCTAAAACGAGGTGGCGGTTGACTTATTTATGTGCATTCAAGATTTCAAGCTAATAGCATAACATCTTTGAATTTAACAGAACTTGAAGATTCATTTTGGATAGAACTGTCTATTCTAGATCTTTTAATAGGTTGCATCTACTGCCCACTAGTCTCAACTTCATATAATCTAGATACATTGACTTAAGCTTTCATCGAAGAGTCTTTACATCATGCACGCCATAAACTTATAGCCGGTGATTTCAACATGGCTTATTTAAAATGACACTAACGAAGTAAAGTTAGCTTTCATACAAATGTCATGAAAACGTTTGGCATACTAGGTTACAAAAAAATTATTGATAGACCGACTAGAAAGGGCGACATTCTTGACTTTGTCTTTAATTTAAATATTGATCCAACCAACTTATTAATATTGCCTTCCCCCTTTAATGGGGATCAAAAAATATTATCCTTCCATCTACCATGCACTTGCAAACCTACCAATTATGTCAAGAATCTTTACTGTTACATCGATTGGAACCTACTTTCAACACTTATAAGGATTGAAGGTTTGACTTAATTCTTCCTTTCAAATGATTTTCCAACGATATCTTCTACATTCATTTAGAAAATTATAGGTTTAATCAACAGAGCTAGCAGTCCTTAAAAGAACATAGAACAAACTAGGCTCGGGAAAATGGAAAAGAATATAAAATAATGGTCTACTTTTGCAATGAATAATAATGATATCTTTGCTCTTTTACGTTCCTATGAACTATTAAGTGACCACAAACTTATTCTACAACACACATTGATTGCATCAGAAAATAGAGCACTGAAAAATTGTGATAAGCTAAAATCACTTAGCAGACAAATTAATTCACGATCCGTAAACTCAACCAGCAACGTAGATTTCATTATTCAGGATCGAACTTATAATTCTTCAGAAATAAGAATAATACAATCTGTGAAAAATTTCTTAAATTTTTTAATATACTACCTACATTTCTTCCATCTATAAACATATCACTAGAACATTTCGGACACCTAGTGTATTAAACACTATATGAATAAATCAGAATGAAATTAATGAAGTCTGCAAGCAAACTGATTTTAATCTCAAGCCAGACATAACAGGCATTCCACCTGCCATTTGCAGAATGGGTGGTGACGATTTCAAGCTTCTTCTACTGAACTTATTTAACACTTCAATCAAATCTGGAATCTCCCCTTTAGAATGGAAACACTCTGTCGTTACTCCCAGACATAAATCTGGTTCGAAGCACACGGTATCAAATTATCGCCAAATTAACCACACAGCAATACTATATAGATTACTTGAAACAAATTGTAAAAGAGCTATCTTAAATCACATATTTCCAAGTTTCTCCTCTAGAGCTCAAAATGGCTTCTTGAATAAAAGATATTGCATTACATACCAGCTTGAATACCTTGACTATATTACTACATCGATTGAGGAAGGTTTGGCAGTTGTAGATGTCTTCCCAGAAATAACAAAATCTGAAGAAATGACCTTGAAAATTGTTTTTGCAAATGTACATACTACAATCTGATTGTACAAACCTTTTGGAAACTATTGATCATGGTCAACATGCCTTGGATTTCCGTTTATTTTATTTTTATTTATTTATTTATTTATTTATTTATTTATGAATTCGACTATTCACTCCAGACAAGGTTCTAGGTAGAATTTATGCAAATCAAGATAACATAGTGTAACTACCTAGATTCTGCACGAAAGTTATGAGAAACGTTTGCATTAATAAGTACGCTAAACTCTGTAATCATCTTCCGAAAAACATAGGACTTTTTTCTTTACTACGTGGTTCTAAATCATATCTCGATTCATTCTTCACAGTGATAAAATTAACAGACTCTTTAAACAATATATCTAATCACAGGGACTGTATAACCATGGAATCCCTGGGTACTAACAATATAATTAGTTTTACAACTTTTATATTAAACATTTATTGTATTTTCATCATTGTATATTTTATTACATTAATCCTACATATTTTGTCATTTGTTTTGTTATAATGATTCATTTAAATATGTACACAATTTGAATATATTTTTCTCGCTGCTCACGTGTTCTGCTTTGAGACAAGTCTATCGTCTGATTGTTTTAGATCGTATGCCGTGTAAAGTTGAGAATTGTGTTCCGATTTGTTGGGAACAATAATCAGAAGGCGTACGCAGTTAGTGGTGCAATCTCCGCTGGATCAACCGCTACAAATTGGTGATCCCCGAACATTCTTCTTTTTGAAATTTTCGTTCGTACCATATACTCCCATTTATTTTGATTTTGCTGTCATATATATTTTTCATTTACGAAATGGATTTTACCTCAGCATTTTCTGATACCCCAACTGAGGAAATTTCTACAGACACTATATTGCACTTTAGCCTTCCCTCTTTTGGTATGAACGATCATCACCTCTGATTCGCAAAAATCGAAGCACTATTGGAGTCTTACCGCGTAAAAATTCAAGGAGCCCAGTATCATCGTGTAGTTGGTATGTTGCCACCGTCAGTCGCAAAGGAGCTTGCTGATTTAATATACAACCGTCCTGCTGATAATCCGTACGGTGCACTTAAACATGCCATCATCTCATGTACTTCATCTACTGACGAGCAAAACCTATAGAAAATTTTGCCGACTTATAAATGAGTAATCACACTCCGTCACAACACCTGCGACACATGCTCCAATTACAAAAAGACAAGACTTTGGATGACAAAATCATTCGTGATTTATGGCAGCAGAGTCTTACAGTCGACGTCCGCAGAGTATTAGCCATTATGGACAAGCGCAACAGTCTTCATCACTTGGCGCGCATTACTTACGATGTTCACGATATCTCGCACAGCGTTACATTGTCTCACGTCAGACACACGAGTGACTGAAATTCCAGTACACAATCTCCAAGCGATTTTGAAGAGTTGAAATTGATAATCAATAACTCGTCGCTGCAAGTACAAAGCATCGCACAATCCCGTAGTAACTCTCGAAATCATCATCATCGTCAGCCCAAAAACGATCCACTAGTCGTTTTAACGGACTGCGTCCTTGCTATTATCATCGTCGATTCTGTGCAAGAGCGCTGCATAGCACGCCACCTTGCACTTACGACTCAAATCGGCCGTGCATACAATAAATTTATCCAAGGGTAAAATGCATCAAATATTTTCGGATCAACTGAGGTCAAATTTGGACGTGCACTTTCGAACGAAGTACGAGATACCGGGACTTGCAGTGAAACGTTTGACCCAAAAACTTTTGCTAGTAAACTGGATCGTATGTCAATCAATTAAGACGGACAAGAAAAATCGTTCAGCCGACAAATTGTAACTCGATGTCGGGACATGTTTATCATTTTTTTAAATTTATGATGAAATTATTGTGGCAGCTGAAAATTTGTGTGTACGAATAAAATCAATTTCTTCTTCTTCCTCTTCTTCTTGTCCAATCAGGGAAACTGCGAAGCCAGACAGTTGACACGGCAGCTCTGTCTGGCAACCTTCGAAGCCGTCTCTTCTACGTTACCGACAGGGCCACTGAAATGCGATTCCTCATCGACACGGGTGCCGAAATTAGCGTCATCTGACCATCCAATACAGCACGCAAGATTCCGTCTCCGTTGACGTTACAGGCGGAAAACGGCACGAAAATTTCTACTTTTCGTCAGAGATCACTTTCTGTCGAAATAAGTCTCAGACGTAACTTTCGATGGATTTTCACACTCTCCGATGTCAAAGTACCAATTCTAAGTGCAGATTTCCTTTCTCATTTTGATCTTCCGATCAATATAGCTTCACATAAGCTTATTGACAATTCAACAAAGATTAATTCGTTTGGTAACTTCTGTGATCCCCCATCTGAACAATTTGAGTACTTACCCCTGACATCCTATCAGCATTCAGTGACTTACTGGCAGAAATTTCCGAAGTTTTTAAGCCGTGTTCGCAATCGACTACTGTTAAACATGATGTCAAACACCACATTCTGACCCGTGGTCCTCCAGTGTTTAGCAGACCCCATCGTTTAGCTCCGAACAAGTTTGAGGTCGGAAAGCGTGAGTTTGAACACATGCTTGAATTTGGAATCATACGGCCATCCAAATTGCCCTAAGAAAGCCCCCTTCACATGGTTAAGAAAAATGAAGCTCACGCCCGGCGTCCATGTTGAGATTACCTTGTTCTTATTAGAATTACTATTCCCGATCGTTACCTTATCCCTCACAGACACGACTTCGCACTTTCCTTGCACGGAAAGACTGAGTTTTCTAAACTGTACCTGGTGCGTGCTTAACACCAGATACCTGTCGCCGAGGAAGATATTCCGAAAACAGCCATCACCACACCTTTTGGTCTTCACGAATTTCTAAAAATGCAATTTCGTTTACGCAACGCTGCTCAAATTTTCTAGAGATTCATGGACCAAGTTTTCCGAAGATTATCTTTCATTCATGTATGTATTGATGACGTCCTTATTGCTAGTTCGTCTCAAGTGGAACATGCAGTACATCAGCGTTCGGTGTTTCAGCGACTTTAACAGTTTGGCGTGGTGGTTAACTCAGATAAATGCCTGTTTGATGCCGCTGCTCTTGAAATTTTAGGACATCATGTTGATCAAAACGGCATTCGCCCCTTGCCTGATAAACTCTCGTCCATTGACGACTATCCATGTTCAAATTCTCTTCGAGAGTTACGTCGATTTCTTGGTTTAGTCAACTACTATCGAAGATTTATTCCTGATTGTGCTAACATATCTCAAACAATAACCGATTTGTTATGCGGAAATGAGCGACAATTTAAAATGAATGATGAAGCTGTTGAATCGTTTTAAAGATTGAAGACCGCGTTGAATGAAGCATCTTCATTATCCTACATGCCACTGATGCATCATAAGCAGCAGTCGGTGCTGCATTGACGGTGTTTTTAAACCGCTCGCAATGTTTTCCCGTCGTCTACAAACCGCCCAGACACGTTACAGTATATTTGGTCGTGAATTGTTAGATATATATTTAGCTGTTCACCATTTTCGCCATTTGCTCGAAGGACGCAATTTCACTGTTTGGAATGATCACAAGCCCCCGACGTTCGTCTTTCTGCTACAGCTGATAGATATTCACCCCGTGAGATACGAGTGATATACGTTATCTCTCTGCTTCATCAAACACAGCTGCAGAAGCATTTTCTCGCATGCAACTCACCGCAATCAGTCAATCGAATTTTGATCTCAAGCATTTAGCAGAGGCTCAGCAACATGACAGTGACTTACAGCAATATCAATCTAACTCATTTACTTAGAGTTCAAACTGTCCCTATCCCCAATTCGAGTTCGACTTAATTATGTGATTTTTCCACCGACCATCCTAGTCCGTTAGTACCAAATTAACTTAGGAAGTCCATTTTTGAACACTTTCATTCGCTTTCCCACCCCGGTAATCGTGCTACTAGTAAGTTAATCACCGATCACTTTGTTTGGCCAAAAATGCACACAGATATTCAAAATTGGACAAAAGCCTGTATCCAGTGTCAACGCGGCAAAGTGAAACGTCATACTCTCAGTGCCCAAGATCTTTTTCTCCACCGAGTCAACGTTTTCAGCATGTTCATTTTGACGTTGTTGGTCCTCTGGCTATCTCTAATGGTTTCACATACATGTTAACTTGTGTCAACCGTTTCAGCTGCTGGCCTGTAGTCATCCCGATTACCGATATTACAGCAGAAACCGTAGCAAAAACGTTTCTGCAAAACTGGATCACCAATTATGCTGTCACATCGACTATTACTAAGGATCGTGGATCCTAGTTTCAATCCATACTTTTCCGTGATTTGACTATTGTTTTATGTGCTAATCACATAAAAAAACAGCTCACCATCTTTGCGCTAACGTACTTGTTTAACGGTTTTATCGACAGCTAAAAGCCGCACTGATGTCACATGGTAATACGCAAAACTGGGCAGAGAACCTGCCATTGGTCCTTCTTGGTATACGTGTCACTGTCAAAAAAGATCTCGGTTGTTCCGCTGCAGAATTAGTTTACGGTAATCCACTCTGCCTCTCTGGTATATTGATAGCATCTGATGACGTGGCAGCAGACATCACTGTTCCCAATTATGTCAATCTATTACGATCATTCATGCGTCAATTGCGTGCCACCCCCACTCGCCCCTACAATCGTAACGTTTACTTGCCGACTGATCTATAGTCATGTGCTTTTGCCCTTATACACTGGAACCTTCAAAGTCATGAGCCGCTTCGCCAAATACATCGTCATCGAAAAAATGGTGCTCAAGATACGGTTAATATTTACCGCTTGAAAGCAACTTTTATCGAACCAGTGTGCGACGAAACACCATCCTCAAACGTTAACACCCGAAGTGGTACTTTCGATGTTGACAGTTTTCCTTTAACCCCACCCACCCCTATTATCTCCAGTGTGCCTCAGTCAACCCAATCGACCCAGCCCTTTGAACTCTCTCTTCCATCTTTTGGCTCACCCTCCTCGATTAAAAAAATTGATCAGGTCGAAGAGTCAGGTAGCCTGCAAATCTTGCAGACTACGTGGATTACCTTTTCGTTTTGAGCGTTTTACTCTCTTCTAACGCTCTACGGAGAAAGTATTATGATGTTTTCATTATTGTTTATTATATTAGATTAATCCTACATATTTTGTCATTTGTTTTGCTATAATGATACAGTAAATATGTACACAATTTGAATATATATTTTTCACGCTGCTCCCGTGTTTTGCTTTGGGACAAGTCTATCGTCTGATTGTTTTGGATATGTATGCCGTATTACGTTGAGAATTGTGTTCAGATTTGTTGGGTACAATAATCAGAAGGCTTACGCAGTTAGTGGTGAAATCTCCGCTGGGTCATCCGCTACACATTCACTTGGCCCTTAGTATTTATATTCCAGATTACCCTGTTTACATCCATGTGAATAAAACCGGTCCGTAGCTTATACCACAACGCTTCCCCGATTTCCATACGATTTATTACCCACAAGAAAGACATTCTCCATTTGAAACAGATATATATTTCAACAAAAAAATCGTTGCTGAATTTTGTAGATTCAGCATTTGCGAAATCTTCACAGTTTCGATAAGAAAGACATTCTCCATTTGAAATAAATATATATTTCAACAAAATAATCATTGCTGAATTTCGACGATTCAGCATTTGCGAAATCTTCACATTGTCGATGATCACGTATGTCGAATTTCAATATTCTTTGGGAAATTTCCCATCATCCCATGACTTCATTCCTTACCATAAAATTTCACATATCGAATTTCTGTAAAAATGATCGATTACATTTTACCTTTATCATTTTAACGAACAGAAAATTCTCTTGCATGCTTGAACTTGAAAACTTAATAACTATTTTTCATTTTTGGATTTTGTGTAAACAAACAACTTGTTAATTATTGATCATGCTTAGCATGCCTTGGTGATCCAAGAATAAAATTTATTTATTTCTTCAAATTATAATAATAATAATAATAATACTATATTCTTGGTAAACCAAGGCATGCAAAACATGATCAGGTTATCAATGTGTACAAAATAAATTAATTGTAAAATGACCTTTTCAAGCGGAATTTTTAAACATTTTTCCGTTTAATAAAGGATGGTAAATATACAATGGTAAGAAAGTTAATTTTTTCGCGCAATGTCACACAGTAATAAAGTTTCATCTAGATTGCATCGAAATAATCGAACGAAGAGGATGCAATTAATTCTGGAGCAGAGATTGAAAAAAAGAAAATAACATAAAAAGTTATGAATGAAATGGTGCGTTTGAAGATATTAATGTCACAGTGAGAATAAATTTTCGAAATAAAGAAAGTTCCTTCATATATATATATATATATATATATATATATAAATTGACTTCTTCGGAATGTTGGTGGGTGTGATTGAAGAAAAGCACATAAAAATCCGAAGTTAAATTGAAAAAATTAGAAAATGGAGGGGATAAGGGGAGATTGTGGTTTAAAATTGCATGAGGTTTGGGCCGGTTGTACGATCCAGGAAGTCGAAGAATTGTCTAATGAGGGAAACCAAAACTGTTTGCCAGTATGGATTTCTGTTCATGTAGAAGAATCAGTCTTACGCGGAAGAAGCAAGGACCAGTATCGGAGTTGGTTTTGGAGTCGGAGGTACTGGAACACAATTAAAAGTATTCTCTTCACCATCATGTGTACATATTTTCAAGTATCATTATATCAAAATGACGAAATATGTAGGATTAATAGAATAAAATATACAATGATGAAAACACCAGATGTGTAAACCTGGAGCCTTTTCTTTCAAAAAGACTTTTATACAAGATGTAGTCCAACGTTTGGATACCAAATTGGTTGGATGTATGTCAGGGAAAACTTACGAGGTTCGTCTAATTTCTTTAAGTCGCTTCTCACTTCGGCGTCAGCGTCAACATTGTGACCAAAGCAACAGCTTCATAATCCTGTAAGGATTAGGCGATGAGGTTTGTATAAACCTCTTTTCTCAAGCAATCAACCGTTCATTGAATCTCGCAAAAATCACAACTGTCTGAATCTTAGGTAACAATTCTGCAGTGAAACACTGGTAAGCTTCGGAACAACCTGACTGAGGAACTAATCGCTTACATATCAGAAGGTGCATTCAAAAGGAGTTTTGATGCCTCGTGGCTTGATTTTTTCCCAGACTTCTTTCCATAAATATGCAGTTTAGGGAGCGATAAAATAGGCAGTAGGGTTGCGCTCCTCCTAGAGTACGGTTTGCACAATAAGGGCACAGGTAACTCTGTAGCCAGGTTCAAGATTATCCTGAATTTCTACTACTTAGCCATCAAAATAGATTGTGTCTACGTCACACCCAGTGCGCCACAGCAGCAGATTACACAGATGAATAATATGCTCGACAGGTTGTTTCGATCATCTCCGAGCGTATTCATGATAGGTGATTCCAACCGTTCAGACAAAGCTTGGGCCGTCCCTGTATGTATAAGCACCGAGCCATCCGAAACTTTTCTATGATGGTCTCATGATCATGCGTTACATCGCACGTGACAATACCTACGAGGTTTCTTTCATTGGATGAACACCATTTACACTCGATCTGGTATTTCCGTACTAGATAGAAGCCGATAGGCATTTAAATATCTACAACCGCTCTGCAAAAGCGATCATGTAATGACAATCTTCAAAGTGGTAATGCGTTTCACAAACCTATTGGTCGCCATAGACGCAATTTTTAACTTGTAGAATGAGGTTTACTCATACAGACTTTAAGTCTTCCCTTCATTTCCATAACGATTTCAATGTGATTGGAAACTAGGATAGAATTTGTATGTATCTAAAGGAGTTGCAACAGAACCAAGCTCCGCGGAAGTCAAGAAAAATCAGTGAAGGCTTTTTCTCAAACAATTTTGAGTTATCCTTAGTTAGGGATGCTTAATCTAATCCGAAATGATTTGGAAGCTGCGCGCAATCAATAGGCATAACAAGGGAAATTATTGCAGATTTGAAACTTGAGGAAGAAACGTAGCAATCACTGACCTGCCTACGGCGACAGCCTTCTCGAATTTCTTCAGTAGCGTTCAGCGATGTGATAATTCTTCAAATGCACCGTTTATGTCGTTTATTCTACTACCTAGCGCCCATGCACGGAATGTTTTGTCCTGCAATGAAGCCGAGTCGTATGACACACTTATGCATGTTCGCATCGACAAAGCTGTATAAAGCTTGTATAAAGGCATTCCTTACAGTTAGGATCCGGTAGGATCTACGCTGTCAAACCAAACTGACGTGATCTGTGGGGTACCCCAATGGTCGGTACTCGGTCCTATTCTGTTCCTGATTTTCATTGATGAATTGTCGTGTGCATTATAGTGCCCATGCTTCATTTTTGCGAAAGATGTGAAGTTCATCGGATCAACGGATGAAGATACCCTGATGCAAAACCTTAGAAGGGGACATAAACCGGTTATACTAGTTGCACAACCCACTGACCCAATTAGCACCGTACCAGTGAAAAGAAATTTATTTGTATTTTTCGAGCATCATTCATAACGAGCTGAAGAGAGCCGACATGTAGTCTATGAGTGTGTTTCACTTTGCATCGACTAGGCTAGTGATTTCATACACCATACATTGTTCACGCATATTATTGCATTGTTTCCTCTCACCATGCTGGTAAAAGAGAAACACTACCCCACATGTCAGGTCTATTGCACGTAAGCACTTCTTTAGCGAAAGGGTAGTGAATCATTGGAACTGTCTGCCCAAAGAGGTAGTTTGTTCTACTACAGTAACGTGTTTTCAAATATAGACTAGACTCGATCTTGCGCTCTGTGTTTCCCAATTTTTATCCCCAATTTCATAGTTGTTCTTCAATTTGTCGTTGGAACGCACTAATGTATCTCCTCACCTATTGGGTGAGGGAGTTTTTCTGTTGCATTCCAGCCGAACTTATACCAGAAGAATATTGAACCTACTATTTGAAGTGGTGGACACTCTTTTGGCTTACCACCGGAAGTATTCTGGACGCTCGATTGGCGATTCTGCCACATATCGTCGTGTGCGAACTGAACTGAACATACCAGATATTCGGAAACAAGAACGTGTGAAACGTCCGAACTGTATACTCGATATCGAAGTTTCGAGTGCCTAACCACATACCGTTGAAGCAAATCTGAGCGCGTGATTGGCTTTTAACCAACTTCAGCCCTGTGCAATTTGAACTGAACTATTGAACTTGAACTTAAATCCGGCCATTTCGATTTGAAGGTCATTAGTTTATAATATTGTGGTTGTGTTTGAATGCTACTACTAGATTAACTTCGAGTGGTTTGAAGTTTCCTACGCTATAAAACGTATTTCATATCCTGATATGGTCGTTTTTCTGTCCACACACTGCGTATTTTTTATTGAAATGATGTGTGGTCGGCAAGTCAGTCGTCAGAGCGTAGCTCTTCCCCGAGTTTAGTGGCACGTCCTATGTTTTGTCCACTCGGTTATTTTTTTAATCAGAGATAAGCGTATCTCTACTGTTGGTTTCTTGGATCCTAACATCATCAGCAAACAGGAAGCAACGGGTACTCAAGCAGGCTGCCAGGTCGTTTACAAAAATATGAAAAAGTAGTGGACCAAGCACTGAGCCTTGAGACACTCCACTGAGTATCACTGATTTCTCCGAACACACCCTAGTCATCCTAAGATAATACGATTGGTTAAACATTTGTCTAACAATCGTTTTATTTCACCTGTGATGCCACAAATCCTGATAGAGAATGTACCTATTGTTCACTTAGATAAAAGCCTTTTGAAAATCAAGGTAGCATCAAGCTGTAATGTCACTTCATCAAGATAGCTGGGAAGATTTGTTAGGCTAGACCTTCCTTTCCAGAATCCGTGCTGGGCATCGCATAGTAAAGAATTGGTTACCAAGTGTTTACAAATCTGTTGCCGAATGATTTTTCCAAGCACTTGCGAAGAATTCTAGTCAAGATTACGGTCCTATAGATTGGTACTTCTGAACGGGGACCCTTTTGTGTATGGCTACTACAGCCGCTCGTTTCCAATCATCCGGTAGTATACCTTGGAGTAAGGTCGCTGCAAAAAGATCGCTGATTGCAAGGCTAATTGTTTTTGCGATCCGTTGAATAATCACCGGATGTATACCGTTGGGGTCAGCTGACTTAGTTTTATCCAGCTGCGATAGAACTGTACTGACCATTTCCTGATTAACCTCCACAAAACTTAAAGAGAGGTGCGCTGCAATTGGTAGTTTATAAACGGTTACCTGATTCACGCCGTTGAACACTGCAGAATAATGAATGCAACGCATCGGCCTGTTTACTTTACTTTACTTTTGTGCGACTATCTCCTCCTGGATGAAGTGTCTTGGGAATTTGGGTACAAAGCAGCGTCCCCAGCACCACTCGGCGTTTGTTCGAGTCAGCTTATCTAGCCTTTGCACAACCAAGTACGACCTGCAAGGCAGCAGGGAGTTGACAGAAAGAGGTGGTGTGCAACAACTAACCGTCTACGAGACTCTGCTCCAGATTTTTCCCCAGGGTTTACTCCCGAAGCCTTTCCCGCGATTGAGTATCCCACAAGGCAGCGGAGGTTTAAAATCAGGGTTTTCCTTCCCCTAGATGAAATGCCCTCCCAGGCCAGCGAGTTCCATCTGCCCGAAGCAAACTGGTTTTCAGGCGCCAGTCACTCACCCTCCTGTTGGTAGAAGCAGTTCCGCCGTGCACGGGAAGCCATTCGTGCAGGCCAGAAGCTGGACTTGGTTTTCTGAGGCTATTTGAGACGCACGCCATATGGGAGTATTTTATAGACAGTGGGAGCTTATCCCCACTGCCACCCCCGGCTATGACAACCTTTGGAACCGCTTGTTTGCTCTACAGTCAACGCCGTGTTGCATCATCCAGGGCTAACGTAACTATTTCTTCTCGTATAGATCGTTTGGATTGCTTTTTGACAACTCCGGATTCGAAGTCTTTTTAGCTTTTCTTTGCAGCGCAATAGCCGAATTTCTTGTCAGTATGTACTGCAATCTAAATCTGTGAGTTCCAAAGAATTTGTAAGCCCTCCGGCTAAGTTCACGTCATCTGATAGCCCTACAAACAGACACAATCTATCAGGGGCGTTTTCTTCGAGTTCTTACTGTTTGTAGATGAGCAAAACTTTCATGTAGTTTTAAAAGGTTCCCTCCACCTGATTTCTACACTAAGTTCTCATTCGTCTGGTTCCCAAATTAGATTCACTGTCTTCGTTTGGAGTTGGACGATGTCCATCCGACCAAAGCTGCGGGACATCTTCACTTCGTGACTCGGGTGCACTAAAGTCCAGTCAAAAAGAATTACTGCGTGGTCGCTCTTGCTTAGTGGCGAAAGGTATTTGGTCCCATAATTATCTCTTTCATTAGACGATAGAACCAAATCTAAAGTAGACGGAGTGTTTCCTGACCTAAACCTTGTAGGTTCTCTGACATGCTGATGAAAAACCCTGACATGAAGCCAGTCCAGATATTGCGACTCAGCTGACTCTGATGAAGAAATTTCGGTACCCCAATCGATGCCGGGGAGATTAAAGTCTCCAATAATTAGCAATGCGTTGCATTGCCCTTTCAGTACTTCCAATGTGTTCCTCAGTAATTGATCGTCTAATGGTTAAGCAGCCGGGCTTCTATAAGCACATGCGAGTGCCAGTCTCTTCCTAGAGACAGTAAGATATACCGAGGTTAGTTAGATTGTGTGAGAAACAATTTTTATCGATCTGGGGAAGGTATTCATTTATCATAATTGACACACCTCCTCCCATAGCACCAGTATCCTTATCCTGACGATAGATTGCGTACTTAGTTGATACAAATAACGTTATGTATGTATGTATGTTTGAAAGCACAAGCCTGATCCAGGCAAAGTGCCGTACAGTCAGAGACTGCACGTGGGCTAAGATACTGTCAGGTTGCCCAGGCCTAGACAGATATGAGAAAGAAAATAGAAATAGAAATGGTAGTGAGACTCCAGTCTGCTTCGGCATGCAGCTCACTACCTCTGGCCAATCAATTGAGCACGGTGTTCGCCGCACAACGTTAGATGATCATCTGTTTTCAACCATGATTCGAATTTAGTAATTACATCGACCTGGTTTTCCTTTGCAGCAAGCTGCAGCTCTCCCGACTTATTACGTACACTACAAGCATTTTTGTACAGCTCTTGGCATTGACCCGGCGAGTTGAGAAGAACTTGCTGTTGACCGCTCACATTGGAGGCACTGTGTAAAGCGTTGTCTGCAAGCTGGGGAGGAGGAGATACAGCTTCTGGATTCGGAACGCAGATCACGCCGCCGGCGTGCAACTGACGCAATATAACCGAGTTCTGACTTTCGTTACCAGCGCTGCGGGAGAGATTGTTCCTCACGAATCGGACTGTTTAGTCACTCCAAAAGCTGCAAAACTTGAACATTCATGCGATTGTGATGTACATCCATGGTCGACATCGACCGAAGGAGGCCAACAACAACAACTATGGGGTCAGAGCACCCTCGGTGATACTTATTTTTTGAGACCGGAGCAGTGGATAACTAGTTAGACTGCTCATGCGAACGAGCATGAACCGGCCTAATGGCAGTTCTACATTAATTTTCCTCGTTTAAGAGCCTGCTGAAACGCGATTCTTGCTTATTTTCTGGCATAGTGCCTTGAGATCTTGAGAGGCGTTCGCTTGCCAACGAGTTTTCATCACACTAGCCATTTGGAAGTACATCTTTGACGAACACTACAGCAGATTGTTTATGGCTAATGTTCATCCCATTTACGGGTGTTCTCAAGACGATCATGGGCGTTTTTGAACGCTATCCATAAAAGTGTCGTTGAAGCCCTGTATCCGGGACTTTGAAACACAAATTTCTGCAGCGTTCAAGATAAGCATTTTTCGAAAGAAGCGTGTTTCTGTCCAGCTGGTGTAGAAATTCTGTCCGAATTGGCGACCACTGTTTATAGTTGGGATCACCGTTCTACACGATGAACTCTTTTTACGCTGGAGTTAATTAGCCCCGCCATGGAAGTTTGCTTCTAGCGATATTTTTGATATTGTTGATTTCAAGATTATCACAAGAAATTTTATCCAATTTTCAGCGGATTCGAACATAATCCCGACTCGTAAATCTGCAAACGTAGATCATGCAGCATCCACTGCAAAGAAGTCTCAAGAGAATGGGCGCTCCGCTGCTGACTCTGGGGATTCTTGTCTTGTATTTTCGAAACAGGTCACCAATAATGTTAAAGCTGTTCAGTGTGAAATATGTTTAAAGTGGATGTATATTCGATCTTGTGGATTAAAGCCAGAGGTGTATCGCTGGCTCATGCGATATCATTCGTACGATATGAAAAAGATACGCGTTCCACCGACTGGTGTTAAGCTCGCAAGTATTTAGCTTCAAGTCGACACTGCTTCTGCTAAAACCTCTAAAGGTGTAGAAGGAGGGAACGTAGATAGTGACCCACCATCATTGGTAGACAAAGACCTCTTATAGAAAATCTTGTGTCATTCTGCACAATGAGCCGGAAAAACAGCAGATTCGGCGATGAACGGGATTAAACAGGAACGCGATTTCCTAAAATCTGCTCTTGTCTCTCTTTTCATCGAAGGGGAAGGTGTGTAACGTTACGAACAGATTTCGTCTAGGCCGCAGGTCAACGCCATTTGATCGCCCTAAACCTTTAAAGATTGTGTTAGACTCCGCTGATCAAGTGACCTGACTGCTAAAGAGGAGTTACAGGTTGAAGGGTAGCGAACTGGGTCTCCTACGTGATCTTTCTCCGGAGGATCGTGTGAAGATGCGAAAAGCTACTCAGGCGCAGGGCGGCAGGCGAAACAAACTTGCGCATTGTGAATTTTCAGGTTGTGAGGATGAGGCCAAACGTTCGTTCAGAGCCTCTGATAATATGCCTTCAGACTGCTCAGGATCTTTAAAATTAATCTATTTTAAGCGAGGAGCTTGAGAAACAAACTAGATGAACTCCTTGAGCGGATTAAGCAATACCCTCCAGCGATGATTGCAGTGACGGAAACCTGGCTCTCGGCAGAGCAGGATGATCCCGAGCTGGCCCTACCGGGATATAGAATCATTCGCTCTGATCGAGCAGCCACTAGAATCGGTTGTGGGTTGCGTTATACTTACAGCAACATATTTCGATCACCATGTTAGTACGTTTCCAGCAGACTACCGGTCTGGGTAAGGGCTTATGGTGCCGTATAAGGACTGCAGACTCCTTTTCTGCTTTTTTCTGTTTCATGTTGCTTGACACTTTGCGTGACTCCTTGATGATGACTTAGTTAATCGTGCGTTCTCACAATTCAACCCTTTTATCTCGTTTTCCAGGTTTGATCTTGTTGAACAGCGAAAATTGAAAAACTTTTGCGCGTTCCTCCACGTTTCCTACCGTCATGCCACCTTTAATGGCATCCCGTAAACTATCGTAAGTTGTTCTATGCCGTTTACAGTACCATTTTAGTACTCACGGAGAATCGTTGTATCACACATTAGGCGTTCCCCGAGGAGCACCTCCGGAAGATTTGAAAAAATCATTCAGGAAGGTAAGTCAACTATCTCCGCAGTTTTGGTTAATATGCGTTGTGTGCCAAAGGTCATAATGTAGCTGGTGGGGTAGAGAGACCGGAAATGATGGTCATTTCAGATCAACAAGTGACAGATGGCGCACATCTGGTCACGGTTGTCACTTCGATCTGATTTGTCAGTCGATTTCTTGCCAACCGGTACACTTCAAGAGCTCGTTTGACCGACATTGATGATTTGCATATCGTTTGATTCCGGCTGATGTTGTTCATCTTCTTATACTTCCGAAAATGTTGTTGCTCGAACCGTTCGAATGCAATCAATCTGAAACCCGAAGTATCACGAGTTCGCAATGGTCGTTGCCGGTCTTTTCGTCACTTCCTGCCCTTGTGTTGTGCCGGAGAGTGGAGTTCTGCATATCATTCGAGAGCTAGTGATTAGCACTCATTGCTAACACACTTCCCATCTTCACAATAACACCATGCCTATGGTTTCACTAGGCTTTTAATGTCACTCTGCACACTATAGACAGCATTGTGCGCATGTGAATTGTATAATTGCAATTGGTATGGCAAACTGACTGCTGTTGAACGTTTAGCCGAATCCTTAACGCTCCATCACGTTTAAGTACGCTTCTTCGAACAACGGAACAGCATTTGGTGGAAAATGAGGTAGTGACGATCCACTTTTCTGTTAGACAGCTGATAACCATGGGATGTATAATGAAAATCTCCACGGCAAGTCGTCATTGCATACTCAACTTCATTGAGTCAATATTTTGGAAGATGGCTCTGAAGGAAAGTTACTTTGGTCGCACTGGGGGCTGTTATTAGGTGTAAATTCACCGTGATGTATGTGTATATCTCAAGTTATTCACCACGCAAAGTTTCACACTGCAATAGTCGATATATGGTCTGAATACTGTTTGCATACTCAGGTCTAGATGGGTTAAATGCAAGGGAGAATTGCAGTGAAACTTAATAGTGCTTTCTCAAGAACCTTAATACCAGAGACAACTCGATTCAACGCGGTGTTACTTGGTATGAAATCACAAGCCTGATCCAGGCAAAGTGCCGCACAGTCAAAAACGGCACGTGGGATAAGATACTGTCACGTTGCCCACGCCTAGCCATATATGAGAAAGGAAAATAGCAATTGCAACGAAACTCCAGTGTGTATTCGCATGCAGCTCACTATCGGTGGCGAATTAATTTAGCAAGATGTTAGCTGCACAGCACAGAAATGCTGTCGAAGACACCTGATTGTTTGTAGTGGTCAGGGACGTGTGCGCCTCAACCCAGTTTTTATCGTTTGTCATTATAGTCAGGTATCCTTGTGTAAATCCGGTCATTTCTAGTATCCTTTTAACCGAACGCTCGACATCGCTGAAACCTCAATACGTGGAATCAATTCAGTACTATTTCTGATGATGTTTTTGGGAACCAATCCCCATGGATTTTGTTTTGATCGGATTCTTTTTCTATCATGTTGTTTCGTTTCTCTTGTGAAAGCTCGCCCTCCGGTTTCATCCGGATAAAAATCCTGATAACCCGGCGGCCGCTGATATCGTAAGTTGCACTTTGTCTCACCCCACAATTCGAACAGTTTAAAGAAATCAACCGCGCGTACAAAATTCTAACTGATCCAATCAAACGCAATATCTACGACAAATACGGCAGTTTAGGTCTTTCAATCGCGGAGCAAATGGGTGAAGAGAATGTGAACACCTATTTCGTTCTGACCAATAAATGGTTCAAGGTAAGTGACTGTGGACTAGAGAGCTAACCCACCGTGTAGCTCTTGTTTCTGCTCGTGTTCCTGCTGACGGGCTGCTTCTTTTGTTGTTGTTGTTTCTGCTGCTTCAACTTTTGCTGCGGCAAGTGGAAACCGAAAATCCCCGAGGATGATGACGTGGAAGCTGCGATGAATCTGCAGGTATGTTCCAGTTTTTTCGACGGGTTAGCATCGTCCTTCCTCCAAGCGTCATCATCAGGGCATTCTAACCGTGGTGTTGTACTCATGGTAAACAGGTTGCTTTAATTGTCAGTAGTATGTTTCGAAAAGGTTTAAACAACGTTTTAATTTGGAAACCACTTTGGGATAATAGTGACATGACAGAGCTGTTCAACCATATATTACTTACTTTGCTTTACTGTTGTGTGACTATCTCCTCATGGAGGATGAGTCGGCTTCGTTGATGTCACAGATTTCAGCCACCCACGCTCGTCGATCAAAGGCGAGATCCGCGTAGATTCTAAGCCTGGTACGGTCCCACGGGGGAAGCGAGTATTAAGGAGCCCACCTGCTTGGAAAGCATGAGGCGCGTCGCCTACACGCTGTTGTTGGCCTCATTCGGTCGATGTCGGCCATGGATGTATATCACAATCGCACGAATTTTCATGTTCTACAGCTTTTTGAATGACTAAACAGTCCGATTCGTGAGGAACAATCTCTCCCACAGCGCTGGCAACGATAGTCAGAATTCGGTTGTATTGCGTCAGTTGCATGCCGGCGGCGTGATCTGCTTTCAGCAGCCAAGAGCTGTATCTGCTCCTACCCAGCTTGCAGACGACGCTTTACACAATGCCTCCAATGTGAGCGGTCAAGAGCAAGTTCTTCCCAACTCGCGGAGTCAATACCAAGAGCTTTCATATCTCTTTTGCAAACGTCTTTGTACCGCAAGTGCGGTCTGCCCAATGGTCGACTTTCTAATTGCAACTCACCATAGAGTTTATCTTTCGGAATACTACCATTTTCCATTCTGTAGACCTGACCAAGCCATCGCTGGCGGCGCTGTTGCAGTATGGTGAAAGGGTGCTTTGTTTGTTTGTATTTGTACCGACGAAGCGGGCACACCGTAGCATTAACGATATTTTGTAGTAATCCGTGAATCATGAACAGTCTTTGGAAATTAGGTATAAAGCGGTGTCCGCAGCACCACTTGGCGTTTGTTCAAGTCAGCTTCTCTAGCCTTTGCACAACCAAGTGCGACCTATAAAGCAGCAGGAAATTGCTTTGAAAGAGGTTCTGTGCACCAACTAACCGCCTACGGGCCTCTGATCCGGATTTTTCCTCAGGGTTTTCTCCCACGCCTTTTCCGCGATCGGGTATCCCGCAAGGCAGTGGAGGTTTAAAATCAGGGTATTCTTTCACCTAGATAAACTGTCCTACCGGGCTGATGAGCTCCATCTACCCGAAAGGATCGTGAAGCCTCCCCACTCGAAAAAACTACGCGTCCGAACTAACCCGATAAAGGTCCGGCGCGGGCTTCAACCCACCGGAGTGCGAGGGTGATCCTCCACCCGGTCAGATCATTGCTGATCACCATGAACCCGGCGCCCCCTGCACATGTAGACACGGTAGAACCATGGGCTTGAACGGAAATTCCGCATTTGCGTACAGTTCCATCACATACACCCACACACCCATGTTGTTTGCATTCATCAGGTAACGCTGTATGATCAGGAACCGCGTGCCAGCCTTATTCAACGTTGATTTACAAGTTTAAACGTTGTTTATCATGTCTTCAGTGTTTCAAGGCATACTGATCCTGATCGTACTGCCCCTCTTCCTGATCAGCAATGTCTACTAGCTCGTAACTTGCTTCCGATATTACGTCGCTTCCAAAAATTCTACGAAAATTTTCGATGGTTATGGTGTGGTATGAACGCAAAGTTGATCCAGGCAAAGTGGCCGCATCAGTCAGAGGACATGCACGGGGCTGAGCATACTGTCAGGTTGTCTTTCAGGCCTATACAGACATGAAAAAGGAAATAGAAATGGCAGCGAGACTCCAGCGTGTTTCAGCATTCAGCTCACTACCGATAGCCAATCAATTTAGCACGATGTTAGCCGCATAGCATAGAAATGCTGCACGATTGCACATCCGATGGTGCCCTGTAACTTCAGCGACCCATCTCCCCTAACCTAACGAGCGCTAGCTCGTTCAATAAGCCCTGTCTAATTTCATTCCACAGGAAGAACCTGACTTGGACGATATCACTCCCATGCAAGACGCCGTACCCCCATTCGAGCCATCCTCTTTCGGGGACGCGGGCTTCTACGGTGCTTCCGTGCCGGGACAAATTCCCTTCCCGACCGGAGTTACTGTGGCGCAACAACAGGCGGTTTCCGGACATCATTATTAATCGTCCGCCGTGTCTACTCGTGCTAGTCTCATCGTCTCACCTGCAATCATTCCAAACGCTCCCTGTGCATTCCAGCGTTTTATAATAGTCTTCTTCGTGGACGACAAAGAGCCTATTATGATTGTTATGCTTGTTATTATTGATTTGGCAATCGTGAACTTATTTATTTATTTATTCACTAATCCGTTACTTACTTATTCCTTGTTTTCGTGTTTTCTTTGCTAGTAATCATGCCAGTGTTGCATTTATCACACGTATATAACTTTTTATCACACACCTGCTTTGTTTGGTAATATATAATTGATACTATCAGCGTATTATCTCGATCGGTTTTTACTGAAGATTCTATGGGATGGGACTTGTTGTTGGTTTTTCTCATCTGTAGTTTGAAGGGGAACAGATGCAACGATCCTTGCAGATATGTTTCATGGGGTACGGGATAAGTAAAAGATTCCAAAGGTTGTCATAGCCGGGAGTGGCAGTGGGGATAAGCTCCAATTGTCTATAAAATGCTCCCATATGGCGTGCGTCTCAAATAGCCTTTGTCAATCAACTCAAGCTTCTGACTTGAACCAATTGCTCCCCTAGCCCGGCGGAACTGCTTCTACCAACAGCAGTTGGGGAGATGCCGAGTGACTGATGTCTGAAGCCAGTTTGCTTCGAGCTTCGAGGGTGGGCGTTACATCATAGGGAAGGAAATCCCTAATTTCAAACCCCCGCTGCCTTGCGGGATACCCGATCGTAGGAAAGGCTCCGGGAGTAAACCCTGAGGAAAAATCTGGAGCACACCACCTGTTTCTGGCGACTCCCTGCTGCCTTATATGTCACACTTGCTTGTGCAAAGGCTAGATAAGCTGACTCAAACAAACGCCGAGTGGTGCTGGGGACGCCGCTTTGTAACCAAATTCCCAAGACCCTTCATTGAAGCCGACTCATCTTCCAGGTGGAGATAGTCGCACAAAAGTAAAGTAAGTAAAAAGCTTCCACGGTAGTGCCAACCTAGTTACGGAATCGTATGGTAGGTCATATGTATGTACGAAGTCACAAGTCTGATCCAGGCAAGGTGCTGCGCTGTCAGACTGCACGTGGGCTAAGATACTGTCAGGTTCTCCTGGCCTAGACAAATATAAGAATGAAAATGTAAATGGCAGTGAAACCCTACATGCAGCTCACTATCTGTGGCAAACCCATTTAGCACGCTATTAATCGCACGGCACAGTACTGCATGATTGCATGTCCGTGGTTATCATCATCATCATCATCATGAAGCACAAGTCTGAAGCCAGACAAAGTGTCAAGTAATATGAAGTAGGAAAAGCAGATAAGCGAGTGCGTGAAAAGGGAAAAGTAGGCAAGCGGAATATGCAAAAGCAAAAAGCAGCTTGTTTTTGTAGTTTCACTGCATGCGATTTTGTGATTTTTTGTTTTGTTTTATATAAAATAATACCGAAAAAATATGACAATAAAATACACTGGCGCCACTAACTTCGGTTTGTAGCCATATCGCGTAAGGTTTCCAGCCAACTATTAGGTGGAGCTTTGGACCCCAGCCAGGAAAACGAATACGCCCAATTGAGCCTACGTTACGGTGAGTTTCTTCATCCCAACGCGCTACGTCATGGACTGGCCACCCGATCGTTTCTCCCAGGGTCAGCGAATAAGGCACGGTACGGTAAACGGCGAGTAGGCATTCTTAAACATGTCCCAACCATCGCAAGCGAGCAAGCATCAGCATTTCTCTCAGTCCGTGGCCACCTGGTCCTAACACCCGCTTGCAGACATCTATATTTGTAACACCATGCTGCCACCGAATGCGAGCAATCCTATAGAAAGCCAACAGACATCTTCCGCTCGGATAGACCAGGTTTCGCAGCCATAAAGTAGTGTAGCACGCAACACTGCGTTGTACACTCAGCCTTTAGTATGGAGTGAAACATCGCGTCGTCACCACAAGTGACTAAGGTTAGCAAACGCTGCACCCGCTTTGCGAACACGATGTGAGATCTCGTCCTCGACACAACCGCCAGTAGAGATACAACTGCTAAGGTAAACAAAGCTGTCGACCAATTCAAGATTGACATCGCACACAGTTAGCTTTAGAAGAGAGCCACTCTAATTCTGGTTAAGTGTTTTACACTTGTTAGGCGCAAAGCACATGCCATACCTTGAAGCTTCAAGTGCCAGACGGTCCAGGGGTTGTTGCATTATATGAGGGTCATCTCCCAGAAGTGCGATGTCATCCGCATACTCTAGATCGGTAGCTCTCTCACCCGGTAGAAGTTCAACACCTGCGCCCACCAGACCAGCTAAAGCTTTTCTCAGTAAATCGTCGATCGCGAAGTTAAAAAGGAACGGCGAGATATGGTACGTCCGTGGTGAGCTGTATCTGGTTGATCTGACCACGTGACCCGAGCTAGCCTACAGCTGATTAGTTTGCAGCCCAATGCGAGTTTGATATCAGTGAATGCTGAAACGCGTTCGCCGAGTACGGCAATGGCTCTTTGGATGACGTGTGCATCGGTTCGTTTTTAGTGTAACGGACTACTCGTCCCATGCAGCGTACTCAAAATGGACGGTAATGGTGGTTGTGTACATTCATGATTCGGAAACGACCTTGTTGATGCCAGCGTGATAGAGGATATTGTGAATTTCATCTGCTAACTGCTTGCTGATTTTACTAGCTCGCCTGCAGGAGTTAGCTTATAGAGTTTATTCAGAATCCAAGTATGCATGAAAACAGAAAAGTAGACGCGTACCTATCACTGAAACAGCTTCAGAAGCATCATCTTTAAGCCATTGAACGGAGACCGCGCCGGACCGAATCATCTTCAGAGACAGCATTTTACCGATAGCATGAACCGAATGCTTAACTTA
This sequence comes from Atriophallophorus winterbourni, assembly GCA_013407085.1. NCBI lineage: Eukaryota > Metazoa > Platyhelminthes > Trematoda > Plagiorchiida > Microphallidae > Atriophallophorus > Atriophallophorus winterbourni. Next base: position 10,998 of record JACCGJ010013781.1, on the reverse strand, counting down.
CATACAACCATGTAAAAAGTAAACCCTTGAAAGATGGTGAAGGGTGGAACTTAAATAGCTACGAATTCTATAAAAGAGTTGTTGTTGGCCTCCTTCGGTCGATGTCGACTATATAAAGGAGTAAGCAAAAACAAACTGTGTTAAGGTGTCTACAGCCTGGCTAAATACTACATATAGTTTTAGGGAGATTTTTACTCCCGAATCCAATCGCTTATTAATCTGAAACGGTGTGGATAAGAAGATGGAATGCATATCTTTGGTCGACATTGACCGAAGCAAGCCGGCGATAGTTGATTTAACGAAAGCGTTTGACTACGATAACAGGATATGGCTTCGCTTATAAGCTGCCCTCTCATAGTCGCTAAATCCATCCCTTCCGAAATGAAGGCTTCAGTCCTTTCGATTGAAGGAAAGCGACGATGAATGCTTTAACTACAGTATTCGTCTACGTTAACCCGATATGGCTCCTCGGAATACATAAACTTAGAACGCGAAGTCACTCTGTCGTTCCTTTCTGACATGAAGTCCTTTGGTCCAAAGGAGGCCGAAAGTGTTCGGCTACGTTAACCATATATGTCTCCTCGAACTTATAAGCGACCCTCCAAAAATCCTCAGGTTCATCCACTCTGGCATGAAGGCTTCAGTTCACAAGCATTTGGAATTGTCAGAAGCATTCTTTGCCGTGCTAAAATGCGATATGTGCCATCAATGGCTATCAAGACACTCCGGTGTTAGCGAGGCTGATCAACAAACACCATCGCATTATCACTGACAGTGAGCAACGGCGCCACGTGAACATGCTTTAAATTCAAGATTGTGAAACATATCGTAGGGATCAATACCGAATAATGCATCCGTCCATTCTTGTTGTATATACTGGCGAAAAAATCTCTAGTATCGTTTCAGCAGTCATCATTATTGATTTTTGCCTGTTTAAATTCCGTATCAGGCCGCTGTGCTTACCCCAGGTTTTCTGATTACAAAGCAGAGTAGGTGTGTGAAATCAGGAGCCTGATTTAGACAAAGTGCCGCATAATTAGAGACTTAAGTAGGTCATGTTGTCCAAGCCCAGACAGATATGAGACTCTGAACTTAAACTTATCATCATTATGGATAACATTATACCGGTAACAAGTGGAAACGATATTGAATAAAATATTCATTTGCATGGTTTTCCGTCACAACACACCCCACGACCGGTTTCGTGCTGTTTGCACTCATCAGGTATTGTTACAAACTTTCAAGGTCGTCTAGGTTGTAAAATTGTATCTGCCTACTTGTCACTTGTTAGTAGTTCAAATGTAAAATATCTTCACACGGGCCGTTCAATTGACATCTGATTGGTCGCTTCCGTGACAACCTTGAAAGTTTGTAACAATATAGAGTGCTTAACTGCCATACAACCATGACATGGTAAAACATTTTAAAAAGATGGGGAAGGGTGGGATCAAAAAAGCTATTGAACCTGTATCAGACCAGGTACAAATACACTGGGATGAGGTACTTACACCTCGAATCAAACATGCATTCAAGCAAGTGTTGTGAACGAGTATAGAGCCACATAAGCATGACAACTTCCTTGCGGCTTTCAATGTCACACTTGAGTTAAACTAAGCAGTTACTTCCCCATAAATATTGTTGATTCCCCTTGGAATTGTCGGTTAAATACATTTCCGAAATGTGCGATCGTGACTGGATTTCAACATTTACCATCAGGCGGAGAGTATAGCGTCTTATCCGCTGCATAACAGCAGTTGATTTATGCATACCCTTCAACAATCGCGATGTGCCTGACCTGTTATTTCACACTTGTCCGTATACAAATTAACAAAACATGGGTGAATTTTCTGTGAGAAACGCAACGCTGAACTTGTCTGAGACGAATTTATAAGCAAATTGCTATAACTGATACATAAGGGTAAACAAGGAGCGCTTGTATGCCACTGTTGGATAAGGCTGCTACGACCAACCCGTTCAATCGCATGTGTCCAAACACATGTTAAATGGGGTTAAACCCATAACCATATAACAACATATTCATTTGTATGCGTTTCCATCACACACACCTCACGCCCAGTTTCGTGCTGTTTGCGCTCATCAGGTAGGGACAGTAGATCAGGATCCGCATGCGCTTGAAACAGATAGATAAGGGTGTTTATTCGGGTACTAGTCTGATTCAACAGTATGTTTTCAAGACTAAACTCCATCTTAATGAGGACAAGCAGTCAGAAACCGGTTATGGAGTCAAAGTATTAGGTGTGCCAGTGGAACGCCTAAACGAAATCTCATTGGAACCGTGTTAAATTGATTTGCCACGGGCAGTGAGCTGCATGTACTTTACTTTACATTTGTGCAACTATCTGCTCCTGAAGGATGAGTCAGCTTGGGAAAATAGGTACAAAGCGGCGTCTCCAGCACCACTCGGCGAGTCAACTTCTCTAGCCTTTGTACAAACAAGTGCGACCTGCAAGGCAGCAGAGAGTTACCAGAAAGAGGTGGTGTGCACCAACTAACCGTCTACGAGACTTTGCTCCAGATTTTTTCTCAGGGTTTTCTCCCGAAGCGTGTCCCGCAAGGGAGCGGAGGATTAAAATCACGGTTTTCCTTCCCTTAGATGAAATGCCCTCTCAGGCTAACAAACTCCATCTGCCCGAAGCAAACTGGTTTTCAGGCGTTAGTCACTCGCCCTCGCCCCTTCTCCTGTTGGTAGAAGCCGTTCCGCCGGGCACGGGGAGCCATTCGTGCAGGCCAGAACCTGGACTTGGTTGTCAGAGGCTATTTGAGACGCGCGCCACATAGGATCATATTAATAACCGTAAGAGCTTATCCCACTGCCACCCCCGGCTATGACAACCTTTGCGCTGCATGCCAACGCGCTGGAGTCTCACTGCCGTTTCCACTCTCTTAGCCGACGTGCAGTTTCTGACTGCCTGGATCTCGCATACACATAAATCGGAACAGTCACTTATAAATCAATGGAAGATGCAAATTTGACGGCCTACATGCTGAATTGGTTGAAATTACTATGGTTAGTCAAAATCTGGTTAATACGGGGAATCGAATGGACAATAGCGCAGCATGGAATTAATTAACGCAGATGAATTGTTGCTGTTGGCCTCCTTCGGTCGATTTTCGACCATGGATGTAAATCACAATCGCCCGAATGTTTATGTTCTACAGCTTTTTGAATGATGCAGATGAATATATCAAATATAAATGATGCACATACAAAGTGCTTACGAATCCATGTGACGGAATAGGATCTAGACCATGCGCAACGACGTGGTCTTAGCTGAGCCTCAACTAAACGACGATGGTAAATGTACATCGCCAGCGTACAATAATCTCGTACTCCAGGGCGCCTCACACGACTAAACATACTCACTCGAAACGAACAATCACTTCCCCAGCTCGGAGATGACGTTTAGTACTTTGACTTCAAAGTGAGCGGTCAGAAGCAAGTTGTTCCCTTGTTCTGTTCAATGTAAACAGCGGATCCTGATCCTACTGTCCCTACCTGATAAGTGCAAACAGCACGAAACCGGTCGTGGGGTGTGTATGATGGAGATGCATGCAAAATGAGCTTTCGTATTTCTTTTGCCGCCTGACTAGAAAGTCGACTTCCTGATCCCAACTCTCCACACAGTAGATTTTTCAAATACAAGACAATCTCACTCAAAATGTCCCATGTCAGAGATCAGATGTTGACTGCTCAACATACTTCTGAATACCCTAACTTCTGCAAGGGGAAATGAAATAATGGGCCAACCAATGATTGTTTCCGGCCGAATAAAAAGCCAGGTTATGACAAGTCAATATTAATAAAAGATGATGAGTCTAATGAAACAAAAATCCTATCACAGAAGCCAGTTACAAAGATCCCGGAAGAAGAAGAAACAACATTGGCGCTTGTTCACTTTGCCAGCAGCCACGGAACCCGCTTGTACTCACGAGCCAACCGAGCATGACGAACATGTGCCGGGACGTCATTAACGAAAAAATGGATGCCCAACCCAACGAGAACCAAGACATGTTCCAGCACCACGAACCACATCCCATACGCGAGATCCAACTGCACTGAATGCAAGGTGACCAGTAACAGTCCCACGTTGGTCAAGACAGAAAGCCACGCTTGAGCCGCCAACAAATCGAGCCAGATGAAATGACCACGGAGAAGCAAGCGACTGTTTGGCCTTCGCGTGACCCACAATAACTTGATCGCATCCGAATGACACTCAATCACGATGGACAGGAACGCAATCACGGCGCCGCAAAATGGGGACATGTGAGCAAACAAAACCAGGTAACCATGTTGTAACGTCATCTCTAGGTAATCGTCAAACGGTTCGTAGGATTCCGCACATAGTTCTCGATTCAAATTCACATGTTCGACGCCAGTTTCCGGTGTCTTTGCATCCTCGGCCCGTTTCAGTCGGCCCGTAAGACGGTGAATTCTCCAAGCGCGCCAACGATACACCGCAAACGGGATGACACATTCGATGAGAAAACGCCGGACGCAGTCGGTGGTCAACATTGTGAGTAGCAGCGAGCGTACGGCCTCGTGATCGCACAGTACAAAACCGAGGTAGGCAAGGCAACCGTAGGCGTCCAGGCTCTCGAATAGGAATCGCTTGACTATCAACGCGCGGTTAAAATCTTCTTGTGACTGCAAGGGAGGGAAGAGGGGTCTTTAAACAAGACACAATTAATAATCAACGTCATCACGGCGATCGTTCTAGTTAGCACTATGTCGAAGTTGATAGAATATTCGACTTCGATTCTCAAGTACGACATCGAACAAACGTTGGGTCGTGGTTCTCTCATTTTAGAAAACAAAGAAAGAAGAGAGACTTAACTAGCCAAGACCAGTATCGTAACGGCAAGGCGGAGACACCGACTAAGTTGAGACAGAGAAAAATTAATTGGTCTAAACATTCAAGCAATAAGATTGTATGGTATGGTATGACAGTAGCTTAGCCCACGTGCAGTCTCTGACTGTGCGGCACTTTGCCTGGATTAGGCTTGTGCTTTCATTCATTCATGCATGGTATGAAAGCACAAGCCTGCTCTGTGCAAAGTGTCGCACAGTCAGAGACTGCACGTGGGCTAAGCTACTGTCAGGTTACCCAAGCCTAGACAGATGGCATGTGGAGGGGAGCTGTTTACATATTGTCTAAATCGCAAAACAAAAACAGTAAGAAGTTGTTATTGGACACTGACGTCTGTTCGAAATCACCGGGACCCAAACCCGGTCACCCGAATCGAAAGGTAAACAAAATCACTCAAAAAATGCGCGATAAGAGATTAATATCAAAGGGACTGCAAGTGTATTCAAACACCAGTCAGAGTAGAGAAGCTAGCTGATCGGCAATCAGCTGCGGAAGCAACTTACCCGATGGTTTTCCCATTCGCTAAGCCAATAGGCGATGCGAAAGAACACCACTTGATTCATCAGGCATACGAGAAGAGAGTGGAACACGCCCGGCAAATACGGTAATAATCCGGAACCTTGTGGGTCAAATAGCGCACCGTGCGTCGTGTAGCGACCGATGAAGGGAATGAAAAGGACCGGAGAGTTTTCCTCCGTAACAAACCCCTGATTTGAAGATAAAGGGTTAGAATGTAGTAAACAATACAGTGAACGATAACTAATAAACAGATAGTAAAACGATATTGTTGACAGTAACGTATTGGTACTACGTGCGGATGTGCAATCGTGCAGCACTTCTGCGCTGTACAGCTAACAGCGTGCTAAATTGATTTGCCACCGGTAGTGTGGTGCATGCGAATATACGCTACAGTCTCACTGCCATTGCTATTTTCCTTTCCAATATCTGTCTAGGCCTGGGCAACCTGACAGTAGCTTAGCCCACGTGCAGTCCTCGACTGTGCGGCACTTTGCCTGGATCAGGCTTGTGAATTCATTCATTCTTACTACGTCAGTCATATAGCGATGTGCATAAAAACAAAAGCCTGAAACAAGCCTAAGTGCATACATCTAAATAAGGCACGTGAGTTAACACATTTCGTATTGTTGTATGAATGCGCCGAGCTGGAATTGTGCTCCACATCAGATGTGGTCCTTTCAGGTGGTCACGTGATCACTGATAAGCGGAATAATCGATTAGAAAACTTATAGCGCGGGATTTTTTGAAGGTATAAAGTGCTTCTGTGGGTCGTGGCAAGGATAGAAGTCGGATTTGGGTGAAACAGGGATCCGTGGGAAAGTAGAAAGGGGTAGTGTGTATCAAAGACCCAATTGATGTGGAATTTAAAGTAATATAAAACAGAATATTTATTGAATTTTCGATCGACATACACAGTTTAATAAAGGCAGTGGAACCGGTGTAACACATGGTTAATGCAGTATACAAGACTTATGTTGGCCCGATTACGTGTTCGAAAAAGCTCTAAACATGAGTAGGAAATACGATAAAATAAATAGTAATCTTGTATGTATGTTGCCTATTCTCGAGAGCAGTATCTACGAGTAGTTTCCGAAACTTTGCTCAATGATTAACGCACGGATGTGTACATAACTACTTCTGTATAGCGACACACGGACAGAAGCTGAATGCTTTTTTACTTAAGGAGCATCCGTCGCATCTTGAAAATATCATGAATGGGCAAAGTAACAAATGCAGAAGTGACTTCTAAAGCTGATCTACGGAGCTTGTTCACCCTACTACCATCGCACCGACTACGCTGACAGGGTTGTGTGCAGAATGAAAAATAATCGTATTTCACCAGATCTAATCTACGCAGCGTTATGATTAGGAAATCGACCTTTTGGTAGGCCAGACTTGCGGTAGAAAAACGTTTAGAAAAGTTACATGAAAGCGCTTGATATTGATCATACCAGTTGGGAATATCTTGCTTTTAACCGCTCACTTTAGATGCAGTGTAGTGTCATCTTCAATCTTGTGGAGTACATATATTGCTCTCGGCTGCAAAACGTAGATCACACCTATAGCGTGCAAATCCCGCTGATCGGCCAACTGTTGCCTATCGATATGAACGCCGTGGGTACGATTTTCTCTCCCGAATCGGATTATTCAGCCATTTGAAACCGCACGGAGTATGAAATAATAATGCTCCGGTTATATACATCCATGGTCGACATTGACCGACATCTGTGCTGTGCTGTTAGCAACCTGTTAAATTGATTTTTCAGCGACAGTGAGCTGCGTGCGCAAGCACAGTCATTACTATTTCCATCCTCATCTGTCTAGGCCTGGGTATGTATGGACGATGAAAGCACAGGTATGATCCAGGCAAAGTGTCACGCATTCAAAGGCTGCACGTGGGTTAAGATACTGTCAAGTTGTCCAAGCCTAGACAGATATGAGAAAGAAAATAGAACCGCCATCAATAAGCTATTCCAATCCGCGTTGTGGTGTGAATTATGGTATGCTATGAAAGCACAAGTTTGATAGAGGCAAAGTGCCGCACAGTCAGAGACTGCACGTGGGCTAAGATACTGTCAGGCTGCCAAGGCCTAGACAGAGATGAGAAAGAAAAAAGGGTAATGGTTGCGAGAGCACAATGCGATTCAGCAGCTCACTACCGTTGGCCAATCAATTTAGAAGGGCGTTAGCTGCACAGCACAAAAGTACTGGAAACACACCAGAGACGAACACCAACCAAAGTGGCCTCTCCAAGACAAACAATGGAATAGCAGAGAAGGGGTATATACATTAAGAGCGGAATTGTGTCCAAAAGGAAGCCACGTTTGCATAGAATAAGTGACGCTTTATTTATCTAGAACGAGAGCACGTGCTAAAATGTAAACACGAAAAGTTTAGTAAGTGTATTTTAAAAATAAGAGCACAGCACAAGCGAGCAATAATCATGACACATGTCATAACCAGTCTTACCTCCAGATTGAGCAATACGACATGGATCATAAAAGCCACTGTGAGACAAGTACCAATCACAAACAAGGAGACCACATAACGTAAACGACGTTTCCGCGTTGGAAAATGGCGTTCCATCAGACCAGTCACGGGACTCCGACGCCATTCACCGAAGTAACTCGGTCGTTGATCGAACATTTTGAACAGCCATGCAAAGTCGTTGGCAAATTGTTCCAACAACGGATTCGAAGACCACGCTTCCACGAGCGAGGCATGCTGACGTGACCACAATTTCGTACAAACCAACGACCAAATAATCATACACAATGTGAACGAAACACGGACAAGTAACAAGGCAGCTGCAGGGACACTCCAATCGCTGATTGTGTCCACTCCATATAACAATCGAAGCAACTGGAATACAAAGAAACAGACAAGTCCGCAAGCCACGGGGACCAGCATGAATATGCTATAAGTTTTCATCCACGCGAAATAAAAGCCAACAGAGTCCCCAAAGTAATTTCGATAATCATCAGGATTGGGGAACAGATTCAACGTCTGATAACTCTTACTCCACAGTGCACGTCTAGCAGCTTTGTCATGTCTTAAAACGATTTCCGACACCAAACCGAGTTGTTCTAATGTCATCAAAGTAGGTTTTTGATGATCACGTGACAGAGAATCCGGGTCTTGTCCGATCATGTTCATCAAACGGGGAAATTCTTCGGAATCTAGGCACAACGAGCGTAGAGCTAATTCTGCCAACCACGCAGTCTGTCCCGTGGTAAGAAAATCCAGGCAGTTGGAAACACCTTGACAAGGCTCACCATCATTTTTTACATTCATATTCGGCTGGAAACGGGTAGCGAAAGAATGTAGTAACTTCCAAGGAACCTTGACCAGCAGAAATCCGTCGTGGGTCAAAGGTTGTACACCATGATTGCTGTAAACGGAACAGCAACTCTCAACCCACAGAGAAGCTGAACCCTGGGTAGTATCAGGCAAGTAGGCCTTTGAGAGGCAATCAGAAATGCACCGAATGTATTTGGAGTGGACCACAGAGTTCGTTTTTTTTACTGGGGAGAAAAATAGACAAAATTCTGCGGCATATTCTTTGATCATGTTTAAAAAAGAACCTGAAACTGAAGAAAGTTTCAAAATGATGTATCGGACGAGTGTATTGCTAATTGAAGTCAAGGTTAGGTAAACATTTATTCTTATTTTGACTCTAAGGGAATTTGATAACGTAACAAGTTTAGATGTTTCTCGAGGTTGATACTGACTGGCTACATCTGAGCTAGCCAATCATGGTTTGATAATAGTGTAACAGTAATGTCGTGTTGTTTTGACATTCCTTTTTATTGTGTACACACGCTTATTTTACCGTATTACACATATAACCTTTTTCCTTTTGTTATAGCTCATACTCGAGTTCTCTAGTTGATTAAAGCCTTTCAACCAGGCGTTATCTTCTCAACGTTCGTCTGTGTTCTGATCATCTCTGACTCTCGTTACAATTTAATCAACTAGAAAATGGATCGTTTACTCCGTCCTGAACGCTTCGATACCGATCCAAACGCTGCAGATGCTACCGATTCATGGGAACACTGGTTTTTGACCTTTACGAATTTCCTCGATACAATTAAATCTTTCAAACCAGACAAACTGAAGACTCTTATCCATTTCCTGTCGCCTGCTGTCCATAAACTCATTTCTCAATGCACTGACTACGATTTAGCCATCAGTACCTTGAATTCTCTTTATGTTCAACCCAAAAACGAGATATTCTCAAGACATATCCTTGCCACTTGTAAACAAATTCGCGACGAAACTCTTGACCAGTTCATGCAGAAATTGCGTAATTTTGCGAAGGATTGTAACTTTAAAGTCGTTAGTGCTGAACAAAATCAACGAGATGCCATTCGGGACGCTTTCATAAGCGGGCTTATGTCTAACGCCATTCGGCAGAGGTTGTTGGAAAACAAGACACTGGATGTACAAACTGCTTTCGACCAGGCGAAGGCCCTCGATTTGGCCCAACGTCAATCTCATTCGTTTATCCAGCCTGCACCTAGTAATTACGGTGCTGCTGCAATCGATGCGTCTCACGCCACTACCGATTCAACTCCTTTCAATTCTGAGACAACTCTGGCTACCACACGTCACAGTTGTTTCTTTTGCGGTTACGATCGACATCCACGCTCGAAATGCCCCGCTAGGGATGCGGAGTGCAAATCATGTGGCAAGAAAGGTCATTTCCAAAAAGTATGCCGTTCTACAAACAAGGCAAAACACACTGCATCGGTAATTCCTTTTCTGACCTCCACGATTATCAACGCTGCTGCGCCGGCCAGTCTTAATAAAGCAATTACCGGAGTTGTCGTCAACGGTATAGCTTTACAGGCGCTGGTTGACACAGGTAGTTCTGAAAGTTACATCTTCGAAAGTGTCGTCTGTCGAAACGGTTGGCCTATCCTGGAATCGAAAAACCAAATTGTGTTGGCTTCTACGTCGATGATAAGCAATACGAAAGGTCATTGTTTTGTATCCCTCGTCCACAAAAGTACTCGTTACAACAATGTGAAACTTTCTATCCTTCCTGATCTATGTGCCGATGTGATGCTTGGACATGATTTTCTTCAGCGCCATCGAGCAGTTGAAATACCATTCGAAGGAATCCAAGCCCCATTTTCTTTGTGTAGTTTATCCGTTACTACATTAACTCCTGTTTCACTTTTCCCTCATCTGGACCCATCATGTCGTCCGATATGCACCAAGTCCAGAAGATACAGTCATAACGACGAGATTTTCATTCGAGCTGAAGTTGCCAAGCTACTAAATGAGGAAATAATCGAATCTTCCAAGTCGCCTTGGCGCGCCCAGGTGTTGGTCACAACAAATGAACGACAGAAGAAACGTTTGGTCATTGACTATAGCCAAACTATCAACCGATTCACATATCTAGACGCCTACCCCCTGCCTCGAATCGATGACATGATCCAAAAGATTTCACAGTTTGGTGTTTTTAGCACCTTAGACTTGCAGAGCGCATATCACCAAATTCCTGTAAAGGAGAATGAGCGCCGGTACACCTCATTTGAAGCATGCGGTAACCTCTACCAATTCCGGCGTATTCCATTTG
>JACCGJ010013780.1:0-62885 GCA_013407085.1 Atriophallophorus winterbourni | reverse complement strand
AAAAATGTCGTCTGCAGTTGGGTCTCGAGTGAGGGACAGTTAGAGTAAATGTGTGAGCTCTTGTATTATGCGAGCTCCGTAGATTCAATAAGCATTGTAGAGGGTGATTTTCAGTATTCAATATATTGTAAACCAGAATCAAATCCCCTTCGTAGACGACGACGTGGATAATCGAATAAATTTAGCGTTTTGATTCGCTCGTTGTAGGGTTTCCGGCTGAGTCCAGTGACAAGTTTGGTAGCTCGATGATATATTCGTTGCAAAGTCGCAACATCTTTTTTAAGCCATGGCGACCATGCTTGAACCGCATATTCTATCGTGGGCCTGATATACGTATTTATGATACAGGGAATTGTCTGTTTTGAGAACCTACCGAAAATTCTCTTTAGGATTGACAATTTCTGTGGTGTTTTGCGATAGACGTAGTTGCAGTGGCTCGACATCCCTAGGGTGTTGCTTATTAACACACCCAAGTCCCTTTGTTCCATGGTCCACGAGAGGCTGTGTGATCCAAGAAAATACTGGTGCTCCACATATTTGCCAATGTTTAACATGTGACACTTTTGGAAATTGAAAAATATGCGATTTTTTAGGGACCAAGCCTGTAGGTTGTCCAGATCCTTCTGGAGCAGTTCGCAGTCCTCCGACTTACTTATCTTAGACCAAACTTTTATATCGTCCGCGAACAGTACGATCGTGCATTTGATGAGAGCTGGTATGTCATTAGCATAAAGCGCGAAGAGGATTGGTCCGAGGACGGATCCCTGAGGCACTCCACTTGTCACGGCTACCGACTTCGATAGAGCACCGTCCACAGAGACTTGAACAAACCGATCAGTCAGGTAATTTTCTAACCATGCTAACAGATTGCCAGTGATACCACAACGTTCCAGCTTCTGCAAGAGAATACTGTGGTTTACACGGTCAAATGCTTTCGACATATCGAGGTAACATACATGGATAGTATCCCCCGCATCCACTGCTCGAGTCCAGTCGTCAAGGGTGAGGAGAAGGTTAGTAAGGCAGGAGTATCCCCTTCTAAAACCGTGTTGGGCTCCCGAAAATAGCTTATTTTCCTCAAGGTATTTGCTCAGTTTTTTGCCACGATCCTTTCGAGTACCTTGGATACGGCGGACAACAAAGTAACAGGTCTGTAATTTGCGGGCTCCGAACGCACCCCGCCCTTGAAAATCTATTCTCTAAATCCAATTGGACATTATTACCATTTTTTTAAAATAATATGTGGTCTGAATCAATAACTAAACACCCAGGAGTTAGTAGGAATTATATGTTCAATCGAAAGTCAATCTATAAAATCGAACTTTCGCTTATTGAGCAAATATAAATGCTGCAAATTATGAGTATTTTTTGTACGTTTACGACGACACCAAGTTTGAGTCAAGCGTACATCATCCAGCTACGTCACACTTTCACATATGCTACTCACGCATAATTCATCATAGTGATGTGATAGGCGAGGATAATATGGCCTCCTCGTTAAAATGCACATTTTGTTAACAATTTAAAACTTGTTTCTCCAATCTATCTATCAACTGTAACTTTTTGTAGTTATGTGAAAGTCTACCCTGAATATCATATTTTATATTTTGTTTACTTTATCAGGTAAGCATGCTCATGAGAGCTGTTGGGTTCGCACTTATTAGCAAGAATTGGTGGAGTTGCAATGATTTCATCGGCCATACTGGGTGCTATTTTTTCTTAGGTAAATTTTACACCAAGATATATAAAATTCATGTACTAGTAAGTACTAGATCATTACAAACTCAGATTATTTATGCATGAATATTCTTTAAAGAACTTCTAGAGGAGTCGACTCTTAAGCAACTTGGCGATTAAATTTGTTGAATTTGGTTCGTCAAACTCGAGAAGAATAGTTGCCAATTAATTTCAAGCATGCTTATATTGCCTATCTATGTTCGTTTACCTTCTGAATGTTGAAATTAGATCTAAATGTCTATTTGATAAATCATCATAATAATAAGTACATCTTTTGACGCGATGCTGAAAGTTATTCGTTATGTAAAATACATGACGAATGATTTGTTTCATATATTGATTTTACTCATTTTTGAGATATTCAGCAAAACAATTCTCATTGACACGCGATTTAACATTTTTCGTTGATGTATACTTCTTCAATGCTGTATGCCGTCATTAACACTTCGAAATTTCGTCAACTTTATGTCCAATAAGAGATTCAAATCTTCTCAAGTTGATAATATGTTATTGCTCACCCTTTAGCAAATTAATCTATTGCTGAAAATTCGTGAACACGAATAATGCCATTCTTCTTCTTCCTCTTCTATATGACAACTTTATCATATTTAAATTAAAGAACAAAATTGGAGAAACTTTTATTTTCTAGGTCCTAGAGCACTTTTAATCGCTGTGAGCGCTGTCGGAGAGATCGTCACTCCTAAAGGCTGCGGAGCATTAATCCATCATGCGTTTGTGATGTACATCCATGATCGATATCGGCCGAATAAGGAAAAAACAAGAGATGTTGTGGTTTGTATTAGTTTAGATTAATAGACCAAATAATGAGGCTCTTTTACCATATTATTTTTATCTCAATACTCATTCATACAAAAAATCAAGCCGACCACTCCACACTGAAATTCGATACTATTTTGCACGTTTATTAATACTGAGCTTTGAATATACAATATTACATTGCAGATGGAACTTTTGCCCAGAGAATTTATGTTGTATTATTATCAGCTCGTTTTAAATGATTACATTTTTAATTATTAAATTATATTTTTCGTATTCTTTTTGATATCATATCAAAGATTGGCCAACTCGTTTCTAAGTTTAGAAAAATATCCACATTTTCAAGTGGAAATTTAGCCTCACGTGATACTTAGCTCAGTCCTCACAGAAAGCTACATTTCAAGTTGCATATAAAGCTTTATTGTAGATTTACAAAAATTGGGTTTAGCATACAATCAGAACGGTTTTCGAATGTCAGTTTTCGGATGCACTTACCCAATGAGTTTCAACAAACTCGAAACCGGTCGTGTTGTGAAGGTGCGAAGTGCATTAGCGATGAGCGCTCATAACGAGCTTTCAAATGATATGTATAAGCGCCGAAAAGTTCGACGACGGCAATTGCGAACTCGTAATATTTCGGGTTTCGGATTGATTGTATTCGAATGGTTCGAGCGACACCTTCGGAAGTATAAGAAGATGGACAACGCCGAGTGTAATCGAACGATATGCAAATCGTCAATGTCAGTCAAACGAGCCTTGTGTGGCGAGGGCTTGAAGTTTACCGTTGTGATTGTTTTTTGCCGATGCGGATCCTGATCTTACTGCCCCTACGTGATGAGTGCAAACAGCACGAAACCGGTCGTGGGGTGTGTGGTGCAAATGCATGCAAATGAATATTTTGTGTTTCTTAATTTGTCTTGTGTGTGCCTTTGACCAATCGGCTTCTCTTGTGTTGCGGGATTCGTGGGTGAACGCGATTAGCGTTGGACAGGTTGACCTCAGGGATGAATCAAGACCCGATCGGTGTGCGTGCGTGCAATGCGCGTGGGGTTACGTGGTTATTATTGGACCGATATGTAACAATTGACCAGCTGCGACTCGTTGACCTCAAATGACCTAACGCAATGATTCCAGGCCTGTATCTCTACCCCGACTCGCTACAGTGTGTTTTCGTTTTGCTATTCAAACGCTATATACTGCTAATTATAAGATTCTGACATCAAACAAATATTGACCACGCCGTATTTTCGAATACAGCATTGATTTGAATTAATAAAGTGCCCTTTTATGAAAGAATATTATTCAAGTCTTTACTAAATGTCATTTTCAAATGTAAGAACTAACTTATAAGAGTTGAACTAAGGAAGCCGGTAATCAAAATTAGTCTACACAGACTGAGAACAGAAGCGTCAATGATTTGTTTTAGATGAAAAACTATTGGTCAACGTGGAGATATTTTTAAGTGCTGAATACGTGATAAACTTTAATTAGAAACGGAAGTAAACGAATTCTGTGCTCGAAAAAAGTTTCTTCAAATACAGAAATACATGCGGTGAATCGAAACGAAACCGAAATACTTGTAACTGAGCGATTCATTTACAGTGGAACCCACCTACTACGAACTCGTTTTCAACGAATTCTTGGGTTGAACGAACACACCATGATTTCCCAAATAAATTCCTTCTTTGTAAGACCATTTAAAACATTCGTAAAACGAATCTGTTCGTTACGAATCTCGCCTTTTACGAACACTGTACACGTTCCCGACAGCTATGTTTGTTCAATAAAGTTCATACAAACAACGAACTCGCTTTGTCTTGTCTTTAACACACAACGCTCAGTCAAGAGTGGCCTGCAGTGCGCTAAGAATAGAACTGACACACAGCTTGGTGAGACACAGGCAGCCTAGCCTACAGTGTGCTAACTGACTCGCTCACACGCACATCAGTCTTGGATACTTCCACGCCAGTGCTCGAAAATCCAGAAACATGGTTCTCTGATGTTCATTTCAAGGTGTACGTGAATTTTGACAATGACATTCAAACCTCTGGTGATCAAACTGTCAGAAATTGTCCAATATTTGATGCAGTCTCAGTCTGATACAACTGATGGAACAGCCGCAGTCCCATTGTCGTACTAAGACAGTGACCCAGAAGTCGTAGCTCCGTCTGTGAAAGATGCCAAGAGTGCTCTTAATCTCTGCAGGAGGTTGTTTTGGGATAGAAGGAAGAGACGTCGAAAGAGAACTTGAATTTGTGGAGAGAGAGATGGAAGCGGTGGCGAAGTCAAAAGTTAAACAAAAGAGCGTCGCCAGCTACTTCATGAAAGCGTGAGATTGGACTGTTAGTGTGTGTGCAAGATGTTTTTACTACTTCGTTTTTGAATAAATTTACTATTATTAACATGAACTTGGATTTGATATTGTGATCTGTGTGCTGTGGCATCATCTATTCATCAAATGGATTACGCGCATGCAGAAACACACAAAGGTAAGACATTTTTCACTTCTTTATTGTTTACACGTGTACAGAAAAACGGCGGGGCAAAAATCACATGTCGGACAATGAGTTTTCCTGCAACGATTTCAGCTTGTAACGAAACATTTACTCCCCCCGAGGTTCGTTGTACCCGGTCTACTTTATTTTATATTACAAGTTCCGACAGGATTGCCAATACCAATGTGAGAAAACAAGATAGGCTATAGTAAGCATTAAAACTGTATATGTATGACTGACCAACTTAGTTATGCCAGCTTATAAAATCTGTATAGGATTCACTGTTTAGCCTTCAGAACCCGAAAACAACAATCACGCCCGCTCTTTGTAATGAATTGATGTGATTTTCTTTGAAATTTTTTAAAACTATGAACGGATGCTGTTCCACTTTTATGAATAAATTATACATTTTTGGAAAAAAAATCATTATTTATTAGTAAAATCGATTGTTTTGAACGAGATAAATGAGAAAATTTCAAAAGCGAAAAATTGTGCTTACGTCACAATAGTCGCTTACGTAGAAGTTACTCTCAAACGTGATAGAACATTTGTAATAACTCATCAATAAACATTAATTCCCAACTTCTAACCGGAATTTTACTAAACCGGAAGCCGGCTATCTGGTGTTATCCAAACATTGCTCAGTTTTCTTTACGTCGAATACATTTGAGATATTATAAGGAAGTATGCAACTTAATTATTAATATTCGTCACGAGAATATTTATTAGATCATTGCAACATTGAAGCATGAAACCATAAATTTGAACAACAGTAGCGCGTCTCGGCTGCACGGTATGTTACGGCGGATATTTGGACGTTTTTCCCCGGGGTGTTTTCCTCTCATGATGAACTCATATATACACTCGATTCTAGACTATGCTGCACAAGTCTGAACACAATGGCTCCATAAAGACATTTCAATTCTGGATCGCATATATCAGAGAGCCTCAAAGCTTGCTAATGGGTTCGAAAATACGCCATTTGCCGGGCGACTTAGACGACTGGAGCTGAGGACACTTGCACAAAGGAGAATGCGAAGTGATCTCATCCTCTCATATAAAATACTTAATACTGTTTCCCACTCCTGGACATATTATTCCACCTTCGAAATTCCATCAACAGCCGTGGATGCAAGTGGGAAATACCACACTCTAAACTGAACTGCCGCAGGTACTTTTATTCGGTGCGTGTTTGTTTTGTTTGGAATTCCCTGCCTGCCGATTTAGTAGGCTCAAACAATTTATCTATATTCAAATCGAACTTTGACGATTATATGAGAGCAAATTTAAATTTTGTCCCCAACTATTAATAAACTATCTTCGCCCCATTGATTTTGATTTTATTTACACACACACACACACACACATATATATATATATATATATATATTCTACCTATGGTTCGACTCTACGGTTAATGTAAAGTTAATTACTTTTTCAACCATAAATCTTGAGTCTTAAATCTTGACACTCATCACGTCGGTTAGCGATTTAAAGATATTTATAGAATATTAAATTTACTGAGTAATAGCCCAAATGCATTAAACGAATCACCATTGTAGTATAGAAGAAATTATGTTTATTAATGTCGTTATCAACCACGAGTGAACAAAAATTTCCAGAAATGTTTGACAATCGATAAAAAATGAGGCATATGAAAATTTTCCGCAAGAATCTGTTTGATTTATTATAGGTTTAACGTTCAAATCAGGCGGAAGATGCAAGACATTTCCCATGTAAATAGCATGGGAACTGGACGAGGTAATATGCATGAATGACAAACCACTTAATGGGGAAATGGGTACAGCGTCGAAAGAATACATGAAAACGTATTAAATGGAGAATTAACATTAATTTCAATATATTCAATATTATTTAATTCTCCCAAACTTTTCCAAAACCTGTCTCAATTTTAGCGAAATTTAAAACAATATATAAGCCCGGTTAAGCTAAGCATTATGATAATTTTGCTCTAAAAATTACATAACATTGTTAAGTGATCATAAGCTATTACGTGCTATGAAACTGAAGGTTTCTTTCTTTCTTCTGAGAGAATATTGGATTGATCCATTCACGTTCGCAAATGTGGAAATTTGTGCACCACCAGATTTAATATTGTTACTCACACTAATTTGATAAAAAATTGCTACTTTTTAGCATTTTTGCCTGGTAAGCCACATCGAGGATACTCTAAGCAACGCTAATCGTTTCACCCATTTTTGTATGCAGTTAACTTATCGATTACACTCGTATTCGCGTTTTAAGTCAAAATTTCCAACGCTAACCACGTTTATCAATGTATCCGACAACACAAGACGGTTAAAGCTTTTACTAAGCACATAACAACATACATCATCATCATCATCATCATCATCATGAAGCACTAGTCTGGAGACATACAAAGTGTCATACATTATACCTATGACATTACCGCAAGAATCCTGCTCCTACTTGTGGTTAATATAGCGCCGAAACCTACTCCAACACGGAGAAGTCAGCTAATCATCTTCAATAGACGCGGTTGCTAAGGAAAAAAGAAAAACCGTCTACAAAATTCCATGTTTTGATTTTGAAAAATATTATATCAGACAGACTGAAAGATGGTTGGAAACAAGGATACATGAACACAAACTGTTCACATGACAACATAATCACAAATTTCTAATATCGGTACATAGGGATCAAAAAGAAAACGAATTGAATTGGGATGAAACTGAACTCATCAGGATGAGCAGAACTCTTCGCATTCGAGAGTTCCTCGGAACGCAGTATTCAACTCCACAGTTAATCAATGAGCACGATTTATTGGATGGGATCTACTGACCAATGAGAACAAGTCAACAACGAGGACACACAAGAATACCAGAGCATTATATAGATAAAGCCAGCAACAGCAGCTAAATCAGAATGATGCCAATCGTCAATATGCTTCGAAATCAATTTTGCTGATGATAACATCTAGTTTGTTGACGAAACCTCTGCACTAATGCAAAACAAGCTCGAAGAACAACAATGAACTACAGTCCTGTAATTGAAATATTCAATTGAAAATAATTGAGTATTCAATAATATTTCGAAGTACATCACAAATAACAGAACACATACCTATGTTTTCTAGGCAAATCTCGTCACCACAACAATGTCATCGACCTATGTGTACCTGCTGTCACTCTGATCTGTCACAAAACCTGACATACTGCATATCGTTCAATAGCGGCAGCCGTTCTCCATCTGTTACAGTTCCTGAGTATGTTACACAGTGTTTTTGGCAATTTATTCGAAACACACATTTTTGCGTGTATACGACTGTTTCCGTTGGTCATTTCAGCGATTCCATCCCTTGTATTATGCTGCAGATTGATGGTCTGCTTATCATAAGAGCACCCTTTGTTCGTAATCATCGCTGGTAAATTTCATGCTGAAAAATAGCATAGGTCTCTCATCTTAATAATAAAATCAGAAATTAGTGACGACCTCGTGAGCCACAAGCGTCTGAAAAATTGAAAGCAGACATTGGTAATTACAAAATATAAAATTATTCAAAAGCGGGTTTGCAGTCAATCTTTTCTTGACCAACTATGCAATATTTTGGGTCTACCTGTAACCAATTCTTCCGTTCCATCTGAAGAGTGCAAGCATCTAAAAGCGATAATGCACATTTTTGTGCAGCATAGTGGACAATTCTGTACTTCGATGATTCCTAAGCGCGTTAATGAATAGAGTTGATATAATTATTCTGTCCGTGTCTGTTTCCTTGGAAATGCCCTCACCGAAACTATTGTCACCCTTCCCAGCATCGAAATATTCATTAGAAATTTGGACACGTATTTGTTGTATAAAGATTTGACGACACCTGCGTTTTAACTCATGGTAATTATTCAACTGTAATATACTTGATATTACATAATTATGGGTTATTTCCTTTTCATGAACGAATATTTACTATGTCATGGTAATTAAGAAGCTGTGATTTTGAGATCATAAATTCTTTAATCCTGTGAATCTTCAAAATCTTTGATGTTCCAGGTAAAGACCATAGTCCATTGTTTGAATGCTATATAAATAATTCCGAAGTAGCACATGGCTTATTACTTGATCCCAATGAACACTTTTAGTAAACATGAGTTAGCGCTCTCAAATTGATGTGAGAAAACAGTCGATAAACAATAGTAGAATGTTAACTCAAATTAATCAAAAAAAACGATTGGCCATATACAAAATTTCATTCGTTTGATGTTCGTGATGTGAATAAATGTTTACATAACGCAGCTGATCCAAGGAAATTAGTTGGAAAATAATTCATCTTAAAATTTGTATGATTGTAGCTATTTTACCAAACAGTCTAAATAATTCGTCACTTCATTAAAACGACCAAGTGCGCAAATGCATCAATTCAGCTAATTGCAAGGTCGAAAAATTAGATTTGTCAACAAAAAGCATGGCAAAATTTGATTAATACAAGAAAATTTCGATCGATCCTTTCAGTTTTAAGCGAAAAATTGATTTTCTGTCAGATCATTTTTATCTGTTTCACACGTCATATAGAAAATGAAACTAAAACCAAAAATGTAAAATGGATCCCTCATCTATATGCACGAAGCAATTTAATTTCAGTGTAAGTTTTACTTTACAATTACATATTAATTATCACAAATAATTTATTTTAAGCTGCCTCGTATTTCAACCATGATATCTTTTGATTTTTGAGTGATCTTGATTTCAATTTATACATTATTTTTAAATAAAATTTGGCCCGAAATTCGCGCGATAAATTTCGGCATCAGCAACAAAAGAAATTAGAATATTGATATAAAATTCGGTGACAGCTCTAACAGACTCATATTTGAATCTCTCGATTGTTTCATTAGGAAACTTCAGCAATCCGAATTTTAAACATTTCTCTCCGCAATAAGCTCATGATCGCTTTGGGACATCAAATATTCGAAGAATCAGATTATTAAAAATCTATAATTTAACCAAATAAATTGTGACATTGCACAATAAAGAAATTTTATTGCAGTTAACTTAATATAACAAAAGTTAAACTTCTATCCCTTGCTCTCGCATCGGTGATTTAACTAGGACTAAGTAGTGAAATGACTATAGAAAGATTATTAGAATATATCGCATCTTCAGTTCTAAATTTTCTAGCGATTCGCAGCTCGCATGCATATATAAAGAGATAATAATTTTGGGATTACAACAGATTACCTTCTGATTGCAATCTTAATATATACACAGCAGATAACTACATCTGAAAGCCACAGATAATTGTTTGACAAAGAATGTTTTAAGAATTTACATAGGTCAACCATCAACCATTTCACTGATTCTATACTTCAAATAAAAGCTTCAGATGTGTATCCAATCCTTCATAGGATCCTACCAATATGTCGGAAAGAATTTAACAAAACGCTTTTGGAATTACTCATGCTGAAACAGTTAAAACAATTCTATCGAACTCTGTGATCAATTGTGATCATTTCGTTAACTTTCACATTTTTCGCCAAGACTTAATTATACCACACTCTGTCTGGCACATCCTGTTCGCTCAGTCAGATAGCATGATTTTACCGATAAGGGGCCACACTTTCGTCATTGGTACTAATCCTGACAAAAATAAGTAAAAAATGTGGAATAATTCGAGGGAACAAAATTGATTTAGACTCGCATACTAATCGGCAAGCCCGGATTCAGATCTCACCGATTTTGCGCATTTTGTACACACCAAATTCACTTTTCATGCTCAGAGGTAAAACGTTAACCGATAATATAAAGAGAAGTTCATTCAGCAGCCCTTTTCATTGTGGGGAATTAGATAAACTTCTGAGGTTCATGCAATGGAAAAATGAGATAAGCACCAACATTGTGTTCCAGCTGCCGGGTAATTAATGACATAAAAAGAAACGCTTAAACTTCATCAATGTGTTCCTGATTATTTCAAAATAAATTTACACTCACAAATGAATGTTGAAATATTTTCCGAAATCAAATCCCAATATCTATGGTTATTTCATAAAATTTATTCAATTGGGATCCTATAATCAATCAGACAGATAAATAATTATTTCAGTTTAATCATTCTTGATAATTTTTTAATGGAAGATATCATTTCTTTTAGATTAGAATCCCGAATTTAACACAAGATAATCTATGTTAACGATGGGTCTAATATTTACTGTACACTTTAATATAATGAATCTGTATAAAGTGGATACAACATTAATAAGCGATGAACAAAATAACCAAACTTCATTGTTTCTTTAGGCACATTTTTCATACGTACTTAAAAATTTCTGGTTTTGCTCAAAACGTGGATACGTTGTTTATCCAACTCTTTCGGTTTGACAGAACACAAATTTTGCTTTCGTTTTGAATTTCAATCAATTTTATTTTCATGCTTTCGCTCCGGAAATTTACATCGCAAATATTCAACGAACCTAAAAATATTTTCAACTGAAATATAAAATAAATTTGTGATAATTTTACATGAATTTAAATGATATGTAATTTGTGATGCAGTGAATAGTAACTCAAATTTTACTTCAGCAATAGTGGGAAATATTCGTAGCTCATGGTGTTGATGATGTTCAACATGTGTTCGCCGAGGCTGCGTAGTTGGTGTTGGACGTTTCGTCATCAGACTAGATGACATCATCAGCAAAACTTCATTCGAAGCGTCTTCTAGTTGGAATTCTTTGGTTTCTTTTACGACTTGTCTGTCCGTTCATCATCAATCCCGCGGATTGGTGGAGTTCATGTTATACCTTCTCTGTAAGCGGGTTCTCATTGGTCCATATGTTGCAGCCAATAGGAAATGTTGGTTAATCGAATTTGTTGTTGAGTGCCACGCTTCCGGGAATTCTCAAACCCATCGGTCGTTTCCTTTGGCTAATATTCTCGTGCGGTCAAAACGGATGCCTGAATCGGTCAATATGTTTTGAGCTTAATGAATTCCGGTCATGTCTGTGTACGGTAAAACTGCTGATCACGTGCAATGTTTGCAACCTGTTTTTCCGACGTAGTTCTTTTCGCAATCTCTGCATACAATAGTGTAGAAGATATTCGACTGGTCTTCTTTCTTCACATTGTATTTCGTGTTGTTGAAAGAGTTGCTAAGTGTTGATGTGGGATTATGCGCGTTTTTGATTTCAAGTGACCGAAGTACCCGAGCTGCAATTTCGGAGATATGTTGAATATAAGGCATCTGGTTCTGTTTTCTCCTGGGTATTTTGTTACGGGTCGCTTGAAACTGTGGCGTAATATGAAGCTTATTGGTTAACATTTCTCCTGGAAACTTTGAACCAACATTCTTATAATTTTCTTCTCAGTTCATCTGTGCTGAAATGATAACCGCTCTTCTGAAAAGGGTTCTGATGCAACTGTGGTTGTGAATGTTCGGGTGTTTGCTGTGAAAGTTCAGTATTTGATCCGTGTGTGATGTTTTCCGGTAGACGCAGGTCTCGAACGTTCCTCTGCTTGTCCGTTTCACTTGAACATCAAGGAATGGTAAACAGCAGTTAAATTCAGTTTCCTTTGTAAATCGGAATCCAGTAAATACATAACTGAGCAGTTGATGTGATTCATTCAGGTTTTTCTTTTCATAATCTCGAAGGTGTCTTCAACGTAGCGGATCCGTATTTTTTGGTAGGATTATTGGCAGGGCAATTCGTTCAAAACGCTGC
Source organism: Atriophallophorus winterbourni (assembly GCA_013407085.1). Taxonomy (NCBI): domain Eukaryota; kingdom Metazoa; phylum Platyhelminthes; class Trematoda; order Plagiorchiida; family Microphallidae; genus Atriophallophorus; species Atriophallophorus winterbourni. Next base: position 50,191 of record JACCGJ010013780.1, on the reverse strand, counting down.
ATAACTGCATAAAACATCGTACTAATTTAACAGTTTCGTAATCACGAACCACTTGTAATAAGTGAACATTTTTATTACATAATATTTGCATTTTAATGAACGTCTTACTTGTGATAATACATTCTTTAGTATTATTTTAAATCCAGATCGTGTGTGTAAGTAAAATGAATATATTTGATTGCCTTCGATCAATTTGAATAGACTAAAAAATAATTTCATATAGCAATTTAAAATGTTTCGTTTTTGATATATTACAAGTGAATATTACAATTGTCATTGAGTTTAGTATTTTTTGAAAGCTTCAAAGTGTATATTATTTTATAAATTAATAATTTATACTGTTTTAGTTTAATTAGTTATTTTCTATGAGTTGAATTATACGCGATTATATACTCAAGTAGCAAGGTTCACATTTTTAATAATGGTTAAATTTATACACATCAATGAACAGATGAAAAAATTCTAACCGTTGATTGCAATGGAAAGTTCAAGGGTACAAGTTGATTTCACAAAATTGGGAATCAGCATTGAATTTTTGAGATTTTTTCAACTGTACATATTGAAGTGATTCTTCCACATATGCATCCAAATTATTCTTTACAAACTCAAATTCGCTGCAAATTTTGGTTTCTAAGAATGCTTCCATTTTAATCTTGTCATGATTTGTGCCGAATATTTTGTAACAAATTCTCCTTCTAGTTCATACCTCTATAAACTTGTTTTGCAATTATCTTGTGTTTAATGTATATGCTTATTTAAGTTTTACCATTGACCTTCACAAAATATTCATCGTTACATTTAAGTTTAGACAACAGAATGTTTGCGCACCTTAACTTTAAAACAAATTTCCAAATAAATATAAGATATTTATCAAACAATTTTCATGAAAAAACAATTCAACACATTCGCACATCCGGAATTTTAACCCAAACTCTTGATCAAGCCATCGAATTTTCATAATGTCTGACAACATTGCATGTCTGTAGGAAATGAAATACATGCTGACGGAATTGTCGACGGGTGATTAACGATTTTCTAATTTATCACGACATGTTGAAAGTAACTAATGTACCCGGATATGCCCGAAGCCCTCCGGCCGTAAACAGGGAAAAAATTGAAACATTGTTTAAGAGAAAAACCAAAGGGATTCTTTTTATTAAAATATCAATTATATATTTTGTTAGATGTCTAGAAAATGACTTAAGTGAAACTGCAACATACGAATGAGACGTTATTTTTAACGACGCTTTCTGTTGCTTCGGTATTCATTTTCGCCAAAACATTCAGACCAAATTCCATTTCATTCCACATGACCATGATTTCTGATAACAGCTTGTATTAAATAAAAAATTCATTACAAGCGAAACTTGATCTGAATACATTTTTAGTGTTCTGCTATTATCACATACAAATATAAATATATACATATATACATATATCATAAGACTTATATTTGAAATGGAATCCGGGATTATGAATATAAATTTAGTCTATGGTTAGATGCCTCTATCGCTACATTATTGATTTCGCACTAATGATTCAAGTTTGCTATTAACGTTGCTCTTTTTTCTCAAGCTCTGATAAATATAAAATATGTTGAACCAAATTTTTGTCGTTTCATTATTTTTAGCAAAACTCTCATCTGCGTAAAGAATTATTGAGTTACAGTTGTGGAACGCATAGTTTTTCTTATAGACACGCATGAATAAATAATAAGCAGTCTGCATCCAAAATGATAATAGAAATAAATATAGATTGCCATATATTGAAACACACCTTACTTCAACAAATGTGATTTACGAAAAAGCATTAATAGTAATTCGCACAAGTTAGAGAAGTTTGGTAAACCTTAAGATAAAGCTTAAACTTAAATTTTTCCTCATGATTTTTAGAATCAGTATTTAAAGCTCTGGTACAGAGTTTAATTTAATTGTGTGGCGACAGAAAAAAGCTTAAATCCTTTGTTGATGATTTCACACTGCTATATGTTAAGCAAAATTCGTTATAATTATTTTTTAACCACGTTTTGCGTTGAGTTAATCGGATGTATATCAAACCCAAGCCACCACACATATAGGATTTTCGTTACGACATCATGACCTATGTAATCAGCCACATGTGAACATGTGCTACTTAGATATCTGAAAAGCCTTCGATCGTGTTGAACATATCCTACTACCGCATAAGCTCGAAAAGCTTGATATCACTTGAAAGTTGTTGAATTAGCTAAATGACTACCTAACAAATCGCACTACAAAGGTACGTGTTAATGGTGCATTATCAAAACCAATCGCAGCAACTAGCGTAGTTCCCCAAGGTTCAGTCCTTGGTCCGATCCTCTTTCTGGTTTATGTCAATGAAGTACCGGAAATTGTTCGATGTAAAATTTCGTTATTTGCGTACGACATAAGGATATGGCGTTGAATCTGTAGCCCAAAAGACTGCCTGCTATTACAAAAAGATCTTGATGAGCTTCACAACAGCTCGTTGAAGAACAAACTGCAGTTTAACTCCAACAAATGCAGGCTCATGTACGTGGGGATTTCAGTAGAGTTCACATATCATATTGATTCGCAGGTCCTTGAAAATTGCAGTGAATAACAAGATTTAGGTGTCTAGATATGCTCCAGTTTAAAAACCTCACTTCTAACTAACAGTGCCTTTGAAAAACAACACGTGTCCTAAATATACCCAAACGGTTGTTTGGATAATTTTCGCTAATGATATTCCCAAGGATCATGAACACATACTTGAGACCAGTCATGGAATACGCTGTGCAGTCATGATCTCCGTGGCTCAAGAAGGATGTTGAACGTATGCAGCGAATCTATCACCGCTCAAAAAACTAGTTCTCAGCACCCGAAACAAGCCTTATAAAGAAAGGATAGCTCAAATGAATCTGCTCAAGTTTCATTATCGAAGAATCAGAGGAGACCTTATAAAACATTCCATACCCCGAACCATCCATTACAGGATTTATTCACGTGAAGGGATATGAGCAATTATCGTACCCATGGCTATGTGCATGACTTTCAAATGAAATTAGACGAATTTTATTGAATGATACATTTTCCGTATACCTATACACTGCTTAATCTAATTCCGTATCTTGTTTATACACTTACTTTTCAATTTTTACCATCCTATGGTTGCTTTTATACAATTGAAAACCTTGAATTACTTTAAATTACCTTGATTATTAGAAGCGTGTAGCAAAATAATTGAAAATCATTTTTTATCGCTACCGGAGATTACTAAAACAAAACCAAATTAAACTTTTTTGTTTAGTTATAATCACTACGACCGGAAGAATTTAGCATGTAAATCAATTATGTAAATAGGTATTCGGGTTCCTTTGTAGAAATTTTCTGTCATATTGACAAAGAACCTCACTTGCTTTAATATATTGTTGTTGGCCTCCTTCGGTCGATGCCGACCATGGATGTACATCACAAACTAATGGATTTTCATGTTTTACAGCTTTTTGAATGACTAAACAGTCCGATTCGGGATGAACAATCTCTCCCGCAGCGCCCGCAACGATGGTCAGAACTCTGTTGTATGGCGTCAGTTACACGCTGGCAGGGGGATCTGCGTTCAGCAGCAAAGAGCTGTATCTGCTCCTCCCCAGCTTGCAGACGACGCTTTACACAATGCCTCCAATGTGAGTGGTCAATAGCAAGTTCTTCTTAACTGGCCGGGTTAATGCCAAGAGCTTTCATATCTCTTTTGCAAACGTCTTTGGACCGCAAGTGCGGTCTGCCCAATGGTCGACTTCCTAATTGCAACTCACCGTAGAGTAGATCTTTCGGAATACGACCATTTTCCATTCTATAGACATGACCAAGCCACCGCAGGCGGCGCTGACGTAATAGGGTAAACATGCTCTGTAGACCAGCTTTTAAAAGCACTTCACGGTAGTCCACTCTGTCCCTCCACGATAGGTCAAGATACGACGAATGCTTCGTAGATGGAAAGCATTCGGCTTTCGTTCGTGTGTTGCGTGAGTGGTCCAGGTTTCACTGCGGTATATTAAAGCATTTAGTACGCACGCGCTGTGTACCATCATCTTTGTCTTTAAAGTCAGCTTGCGGTTACCCCAAACACGAGAGTTCAATCGGGACAAAATGACAGCTGCTCTGCCAATCCGCTTATCAATCTCCGTGTCTAGCGAGAGTTTATCCGCAATGGTTGAACCAAGATATGTGAAATGATGTACTGGTTCGAGCTGACAGTTTTCAACAGTGATGATTGGTGACGTTACAGTCCCTTGACCGAGGACTTTGGTCTTGCTCATGCTGATTGCATCCACGAAAAACAGTCCATAGCTGGTGTAGGTTCCTGGGAGTGATCAATAAACGCGGCATGTCGGCAAACAACAGGTCACGGATTATCACATCCCGTACATTTGGTTCGGTGCTACTCAACGGTTCAGTTGAAAGCTTTGCCATCACTTCGCGGCGTATGTAAATGCCTTCTGTTCCGTCCTAAAAGCGTGCTTCAGAAGCAGAGCAAAGAAAATGCCGAACAGGGTGGGAGCAAGAACACACCCTTGTTTGACGCCTCGGCGAATTTCAAATGCTTCTGAACTGCAACCGTTAAAATGGACTGAGCCTTTCATGCCTGAGTGGAACGAAATGACGAGTCTGAGCAGCCTTGGAGGGCAGCCTATCAGATCAAGCATTTTGAAAAGACCCTCCCTGCTGACGTAGTCGAATGCCTTAGTTAAATCAATAAAAACAACGTATAATGGCATACGCTGTTCCCGACACTTTTCTTGAAGTTGTCTCAGGGAGAAGATCATGTCAACGGTTGATCTTCCCTTGCGGAAGCCACATTGAGATTCGGAGTAAATTCTATCAGCTAAAACTTGCAGCCGGATCTGGAAGACTTTAGCAAACAATTTGCCTACAACATTCAGAAGGGAGATTCCTCTGTAAATGTTGCAGTCGCCTCTGTCACCCTTATTCTTAAATAGCGTGATGATCTTTGTGTCTCGCATCTCTTGTGGGACACCCCGCTCCTGCCAGCACTGAAGAAGCAAATGGTGAAGAGGCTGTAATAATGCTGCTCTACCGCATTTGATGAGCTCAGGTGGAATTCCGTCGTCACCAGGGGCCTTCCCATTCGCGAAGCGGTCGATTGCCTTATTGAGCTCATCAAGAGTAGGAGGGGTATCTAGATATTCAATGGTCGGCAACCGTTCGACATTTTCAAGTGCATGCGGTAGAACCGTACTGTCCCTAGAGTAGAGGGAGTAGAAGTGCTCTACCCATCTTTCCATCTGTTGAGTTTTGTCGACAATCGGCTTACCAGATAAAGACTTAATGGGACCCGTTTTAAGTTTGTTTGGGCCAATGGCTCTCTTGATCCCATCATACATACCGTGAAAATTTCCGGTATCCGCAGCTTTTTGGATATTGAGGCTAACTTCAGTCCAATAGTCGTTTGCACAACGCCTTGCAGTCTGTTGGACCTTATTTCTAGCTGCTCTTAGAAGACGTAAGTTTTAATCTGTTGGCATACCTTTGAACCTCAAGAATGCTGAGCGTTTCTCATCCAGCACAGCAGTCATCTCAGAAGCGTTTGCTTCGAACCAGTCGCTCGTTCGAGCTTTCTTCGGACCGAACGTAGAAAGTGCGACTCGGCATATGCAGCTTTTTATCAATTCCCAGTTTTCTGAAGCAGATTCAAGTGGGGTTGTTTTGTTGAACTCGGCTGTGAAGGCTTTTGCGAATCGCGCAGTTAGATTAGGTTCGCACACGCGAGTGACGTCTATCCTAGGCTTAGCAGACAATTTGGTGCGGTGAAATCTCGTGTGGGGGAGCTTCAGTTTTGCACAGACCAGTGAATGATCAGTGTCGCAGTCTGCGCTTTGATATGATCTAGTGAGGAGCACGCTTCCTATATTAGTACGCTTAACAAGAATAAGATCAAGCTGATGCCAATGCTTAGAGCGAGGATGCTTCCAAGAGACTTTATGCTGTGGTTTTATTTGAAAGAAAGTGTTACTGACACAAAGATTGAACTGCGTGCACAATTCTAAAAGGCGTTGCCCATTTTCATTGGTTTTACCTACACCGAACCTTCCGAGACAGTTTTGCCAAGACTCGTAATCTGCACCAACTCTGGCATTGAAATCACACAATACCACTACACAGTTTTTTGTGGCACGTTTTTGAGGACGGTTGCGAGGTTATGATAAAAAGCGTCTTTTTCATCAGGCGTCGCAGAGAGCGTCAGTGCATAAACGTTGACCAACGTAATGGTACCAGTAATGCACCTCAGATTTAAAGTACAAATCCGTTCGCTTCCACTGCTGCTTGGTTCTGTTGCTTTTAATATGTCATTTTGCACGGCAAACCCAACTTCATTTAGTCGAGGCTCATCGGAACCTCTACCTTTCCAAAAAATGTGTAATCTCATTCTGTTAGTTTACCAGTGTCTGGTAATCACGGCTCTTGCAGGGCAGCCACGTCGACATTCAGCCTCTTTAGCTCATTGTTAATCACGGCTGAATTTCTTACGCCTCTGATATTCGAGCAGTCGTCATGAAATCCTGGAAGCATGGACCGGACGTTCCAGGTTCCCAGTTTCAGAACTGACATTTGTTTTTTAATATTTCGATTCGCTGGTGCGGAAAAATACAGTCTGCTTCTCGGTTGATTCCTAAGCCCCATGCACCCAATGAGGATAGCAGACCGTGGCAAGACGGCACCTTATTGACTGGGGGCTGCCCAGCTTGAGGCGGGCGGTAGCCGACCAATGAGACCTGAAGGTCTCTCCCACCGTCAAAAGCAGCCCCAGGCGCTGAGCTCTACGCCAGTCGAGCCATAGCTTTAACATATATCCAAGTTATAAGATTTTTTCGAAAAATGTTGAGCAGAGAAGGTTTACCACATTTTGGTTTATGAAACAAACTTTCATATTTCTTACTTCTTGCAACCCGCTGACGCTTATTCTGAATTTAACATCCGATAAGCAATCAATCTGTATGAAAACACGTGTGAAACAAATTTACTGTTTTGGCATCCCGCTATTTATAAAGACTGAATGTTTTCGAATAAAAATGACTTCATATCCTAAATTATAATTAGTAATTACGAATTGATATTTAACAAAACATATTCTCGTCTAAAAGAATAATGACTGACAGTAATTTTTTAAAATTATACTTGTACGCCACTATTTTATAGGGTTCTTACAAGGAACCACGACATTCAAATACAGAATCACAAAGTGATTCCTGGACATGCCCTCGAGGGTCTTATGAAAGACAAATATATGCTCACATCGCCATCCCTTACATACCACTACTGGTTTCTGACGGTTTGACGTGAGCACCTCAATATTTTGGTCTTTTATAAGCGCCTCGTGTGCTTGGCCAGGAAACGTTTTGTTATTCCTTATTTGAACCTCGTGGTTCTTTGTAAGAACCCAATAAAATCGTGGCATAAATGTATAACTTCGTTGACATCTTTATAACTGTTTCAAGGCTCACTGAACCTAATCTTACTGTCTCCACCTGATGTTGTCAAATATCTAGAAACCGGTAGTGGTGTGTAAGGGATGGGGCTGTAAGCTCCAAAATATATTGGTCTTTTATAAGCGCCTCGAACGCTTGACCAGGAATCACTTCGTGATTCTGTATTTGAATATCGTGGTTGTTTGTAAGATCCGTATAAAGAGTGGCGTACAAGCATACCTTTTGATAAGGTTTGTTATAAGTTATGCACAAGTTATTGAAGGACAGAGCCCGCTGCATAATTGTATACATCTCTAGTTAAAACAAGACTGGTAGAATGATTTGTGTTGTGATGTGAGAGATAATCACTTTGTAATTTTGCATTTAAACATCATGGTTCTTTGATAGTTCCCTATATAAAAGTTGCATAGAAGTAAAACTTTTGTTTACCACTATACCACTGTTTCAAGGCTCAGCGAAGCTGATCTCACTGTCTCCATTTCATGACGGCAAACAGTCGGTAACCGTAGTGGTGCGTAAGGGATTAGTATATGAGCACCACGATAAATTGGCACTAATTACTATTTTTATTAAGAGATTATATTACATCAATATTTTCAAAGTTAAAATTAAGTTAAGTGCTGAATGGGAGTAACTTAAAAATCTACAAACTATTTTCATAATATCTAATTAGGTTTTAGCATTTCATGAAATTTAATCCACTGGAAAAGTAAGTTTAATTTTACATAAATTTTCATGCTGTTTAAACAACAACATGCAATGCTGACTTGTGGATAAAGGAAAACACCGAACAAATTACCAGATCTTTTGTGTCTTCCCAAACTTAGGCGCGGAAGTCATGAATTTTATTTTTGTATGGAAAGTAATATTCCCGAAATGTTTTCAATTATTTAAGACGTGCGGCTTTCAAATTCATGTGATATGCATGAAAATAACAGCATTCATTGAAAGATTTTACATTGAATCTTCGGATTTGATTATTACGCAATGTGCTGCTGATAAAAATTAAATGGATAAAAACGCTGTTATAAAAGTATAAATCTTTATCACATGACGCATATTGAGATAAAATCACCAGAAAATATAAATTGCCAATCATATCATTGTGGGGTATACTTGAAAAATGTAAAAACGTAAAATTTTATTTGCGTTTGCAATGTAAACATTTTTAAATGTTATTAGATGAAATTTTCAAATAGAAAGATTCCCGGTGTTCTGATTGTTTCAAACCTTTTCAAATATGATCAACAGAATATTGAAGTTGTTTTATATTGCGTGTATATTTTGAACATGTTATAAAGGTACCGATAATCTTTCGATTTCACATGCATAAGGCAAAATGAAAGTCGTTCGCTTGCAGAAGCAGAGACTTTAAAAGTTATAGCAGAGTAATTGTTAGAGATTGAAAACACCTACTACATAAATACTGATATTACAATATTTTATCTTAGAAATAGTTTCTTGAATCAGGAATTCTGAAATTTATTAATATATATTCATTATCACAATTAATTGAACATCTAGTAAATATTTGAATTTGTTTGACAGTTTTGCGCCTTTAGTTTTATCTCAAAATTTAGTTGCAGCCTAAGCGCCTTCATGGCGATTCGCTTTCAATTCAACTGTCCTGATAAATATGTTCTTCGTGTATTACATATGAAAAATATCAGCGCATGATGTTTAAAAGCTATATTTTGAACAGTATAAAATTTGATAACTTCAATATGTTAATTGAAATTACTAATGATATAATTAATTTATTTTGGAGAAATGTAATATCACAAACACTGAATCTATAGTGCATGCATAATTATGGCAACTAACTAAGACTTGTTTCCCGTTAACATATCCGTCTATACGTGAATAGACGTAAGTAATATGTCGTTCCCAAGGTGATACACTGATATGATATAACCATCATCATTTGTGTAGAAGATGAAAAATGAAACGAATGTTTATCATTTAAGGCCCCAGTTGGGTATTGCTTGATTAGCGAAGCTGTTTCTAAACATGAACGCACAATGCAGTGAAATAATGAGTCACGAATTGCATCGTATAATCATTAAAAACGATGTAACAAATATCATCAACACGCCCATGCCACCTGCTTCCATGCTTGACATCAGCTGACAAAGATCAAATGATATAAATTATAATAGTTTATAAGAAAGAAGTGCAAAAGAACTCATCAAAATAAATAAATTGTACATTTGCATCATCTGGTTCGCTTTCGGCAAGATAAAACTTGTACGTGCATTTATCACATGACATGCACCTGGTGACCACAAAAAGTTATAAATCTGCCAAATCGGTTAAAAAGCATGCTTGAAATAAAATATCGTTCCAAAACCAATTTTATTGAATGATAATTGCGACAAATTTGATAAATCATTTCACACCGTAATATTTCATTGCAATCCTTGAAGTAGCGATGCAACAGTTGGGTTCAGCCTATATTTTATAAATTCAAACTAAATTCATCTTTCGAGTATAAAATTGGGATGCATTTATCTAGGTTGAATGTCAGCTAATTCATTGGACGTTAAATCGTAAATATCTTTAAATGAGATGTAAATAAGACTCTTATCGTTGATAGTGTTTAATATCAAGGAAAGAACAATTATTTTAAATTGTAGCATAAGAAAACATGTTCTAACGTTCAGTAACTCCATTTGAATTATTAAAATTCTTTAAATTATTATCTGTAAGTATTAAAAAGGGAGAAACATTTAGATTTAATAACAAAATGTAAATAGAAGTACAATAATATCAACGAGTTACGAGGAAGTTATATTTTAACCTATGAAATAGCGTGAAACATATTTGTGAAATTTAAAATGCAGTAGATAGAGTACATGAAATTCGTGCGACCTAAATTATTATCAACGGGGACTTAATTCAAATTTTCGCTCCTAGTTTGACTTCTGAATAGTTACAAGTCATCGAAAGCGTTAAAACCAATGAACAACAGATTTGACAAATTTATAAAGTATTTATTTTATTCAAAATAGGATCTTGCGCCTAAAACATTTGCCGGAAGACAGATGAGCTTAGCGTTGCATGAAACCCCAGCAGACCGGTTTGAAATATTTTGATTATCACTTATTTTAAATATTAGTAATTCAGTTAGAGAAAACTTATGAAAATTTATTTGGAATAAAAAACAAGTGATAGCTTTTGGAATTAAATAATGATAGGCATAATAATGAAAATAAAATGAATACTGAACATTAAATTAATAATGATAAACATAGGTGATACTCTAGAATATATTCACAAAAACACAGTTCATTATCAAATATTGCATCTTTAGGGCTGATTTTTAATTTTATGATAATTTTTAATTATATGATAATGTGTTCCGCCGCAAAAGACTGTAACGTAGATTTAATATAATTATTGGTTCAGCGAAACATGACTTTTGTATTTTTAAACGAATTTTTACATTGAATGATATATAGTGAGAGGTGTTTGGTAAAACATCCATTTAATTTTCAGCGCTAACGCATTGATTGTACTTTTTTGCTGATAAGTCAAATCTAATCCCAGCTTGCAAGCAGTTGTTAAATTTTTAATAATCAATGAAATATTAATAATTCAATTGATTAAGAAAGGTTTCGATCAGTACATTTGGCACATTTTTACTATTCTCTGATTTAATATAAAATAGTAATAGTCGGTTTATCCTGCATAGCAATTAAATAGAAACAAAAACATGCTCTAACAATCATTTGAATTACAAATTTTGCCACTATTGTTAACCATAGATCGAACGCATTGTGATTTTTTGAACACAACTTTCGCATTCCCAAATGTTATGCGACCATGTGACAACGCTCCATGCAAAACTCACATTACATATTTCTTGCATTCTGCAAAGTATCCCATTGTTCTCCAAGGCAACTAACAATCAACCGGAGATTTTGATACTATCTACAAACGGAACAATTATTATTCCCATTACTTCCGACAGTCACTCCCAACAAGACGATTGATTTCTTCCGCTTGACAGCAACGATATTTTATTCACTAGCTGAATACACACTGGAGACATTTTTACGTGTGTGAAATAGAAGGGAAGCGTTTACAAAACGGTTCATCCAGCAAGTAAATTCTTACGGGAAAATTGATTATAATCTTAGGTTTTCGATTATCCATTCTATGTGATTTATTCTATTTTCATTTTACATTTTTATTCATCCGTAAAGAGTGGAAAATTCATGATGCATATATAAAAATTACACATTTGTCAGCTTAATACTTCGCATTTCTCATCATCTCTGAGAATTAAATATCGATAATATATTTTATGCATATCACATGCAATTTGGGAAATATTCCACGTATTTTTGGTGTATTTGTATGAAATACAAGGAGAGTTGCTTGATTGCCGAGACATTTTACCAAATTCGCCCAAGATATTTATACAATACGCTTTCCGTGGTTGTAATAACCTTACTAACCAAAGGTTTTCTAAATTCTATTTTATTTAACGTTTTTTTGTATGTTTTGGGGAACCTAGCCTCAATGAGATCAAACAGCATAAACTATCCACTTAATATATGTATTGACGAATTAAACATTATTGTTCATTTCAATTACGAGGTACATTGTGTCACGAAGATTACCTCGGAGACTTTTAAATTTACGTATAATGTGTATGACTTATAACTTATTATAAATAACGAAACTACCAAATTATTCAAATCAATTTCTTTGCTTGTTGAATATTTCAAAATACGTTTATCACAATTTAGTGTAAATGTTTAGCCTACGAATGTAGGGTTTCTGAACAAAATGTATCATTTGCAAATTCTACTAAGCAGTTCCGACAATATCGAATCATTAAGGAATAACTATAAGGTTTCAAACGAATTGTTTTCTTGGAATAAGCTCATTGTGCACACAGCCATATTTTCAAAAATAATGGCAATGGGTTCTGTAATCATCGCTCTGTTTTAATAGCGGTAACCACCAACATGGCAGGAGGAATTAAATTTTTAAAAGATCGAATTTACCTTCTAAATATATTGTTTGCTATTCTGTTGCTTGTTTAATTAGAAACCTTGGTGCCGAATAAAATATACGAAATTGTTCAATCCTACAGCTTACATTTAAGGTCCCCAGAAAAAGAGTAATGCATACATTGCTATCAGAGCTAATTCGCCAATTGTTCCCAGGGCTTAGTTGTGGATCCACAAGGACAAACCTGTCTACTGCTTTGTCTGAACACATGGACTTACGCCAATACCAGAACGCAATTCATGCATGCGCGAACGCACTTGTGCGCACACACCTTCCTAAACCTATTACGGATTCGATCTGCCGACCAGGCCGATGTGAGAGACTGTTGTTCCGTTAAATGGCAAAAATCACTGTTTTCACCGGGCCAGCACGTGGATGCTAATAAGTGTTGCGTGAATATTGTTGGAGTCACCGAAACCCATTAGTTGATGTGAGAGTATTGTAGCCATGATATTTTTGGGGATGTATTTAATCCTATTTTTCGACTTGTGTGGTAAGTTAAATTTTCTACCCTGTTTCACCGAAGATTAATCAGATTCAATAGTAAAAATTGCAATATATATGTCCTCTTGTACAGTGTTTACACACATTAATGTCTTTAGCTTGGGAAATATGCTGTGAGCCGAAAATATTCTCTTAGGCTTTTGTTTGACATACGTAACAAAATTTTGAATCTACCTAGCGACACACCACACGAGAATGTATACATTTGAGACTACTGATGGTCTGTTGTTTGATTGGAACCCTAATTCGGGGTCATTAATTGATGTACTGTTCATTACTGATGTGTTGAAATATGTGCGAAAACCCATTATATTTGTTGGCTTTTTATTATAGACGTAGATGTAGATCACAAGCGTATGATGATTCCATGCTCGCAGCGTTTAAAATGATTAACAGTTCAATTCGTGAGGTACACTCTCTAGCGCAGCGCTCAAAGCAGTACTCGGTTGATTAACGGCTTTTGCACGCTATTGGTTTGATCTGGTTTGTTTGTTTGTTTGGTTGGTTTGTTTGGTTTGTTTGCAGTCGAGAGCCGTATCTTGGATTCCCTAGTTCGAATATATTTCTATGCACAGCGCCTCCAAAATAAGCGAATAAATGTAAGTTCCTATTAACTCCTGGGGTCAATGTCTGGAGCATCTATATCAAATATGAAAGCGTCTTCTCAACTTGATTGTAAATTCACATAGTATATCATACTCTCATTTTCCATAGATTACACATGACACAGCCAGCGTAAGATGCGCTCTCCTAGTAGAGTGAAAAGGCTCAGTACATCAACTTTAAAAATAACTTATGCATTTACTAATTTGTCCATCCACGATATGTTCAAAAGGCAACAGATACTCTTTAAATGGAAAGAAAGTAGCCTCTGTTCGTGTTTTGCGTATATAATCAAAGTTTCACGTTCAAACAGCTGAGGATTTTGTACATACGCGCTATCTACATTTATTTTCGTCATAATGGAAAACTTGCGGGTGCCCAAGGACATGTGAGTTCAAAAGAAAAAAAGATTGCTGCTGCTCTGTGAATTCGCTATTAGCTCTCAGTGTCTAGCAAGATCTTAACCCAATGGTAGAAATAAAATATGAAATGATGTGCTTGTTCAAGTTGACATTAAATCGTCGGTAAAGGCTAAGTATTATTAAGGCATTCGGTAAAACCTTACTGTCCTGAGTGAAAAGTGAGGAGAAGTTTTCCACCAATTATTGCATCTGTTTAGGATTTTTGACAAACAGGTCAAAATTAGTGATCTAATAGGAAATGTTTTGAGATTTATGGGATTAATATCTATTTTGATCCCTCATATATAGTTGGGAAACTACCAGTATCCGCCAGATTTAAGAGGCCGAGGTCAATTCGCAGTCTTTGATTTGTCATTATCTGGTAAGAAGTACGCTTTTTATATTAGCGCAGGTAATGGCAACATAAGTAACTGCGTGCAGATTTCTAATAGTTGTTCTCCTGTTTCATTTTCGCTACCTTCTCCAATAAAATTTGTACCAGTACATGTACCACAGTTATCGACCTAGAATTAAGCGACAGTTAAATTCACTTACATATTTTCGAAATAAGATATCGAGAAAGCCTTAGGTAATTTTAAAATTGCGTGAACAGTCATGTCCGTTCATTTGAGAAAACTTTGGTTTACTTATTAACTAATCATTTAGTGCCACATTAGCCCCGCTATACGGTTTTGGGTGTGGTACCTTGTATCTTTTTTAAAATTGAATGTGCTTCCATTCCTAAACATCAATGCAATTATAATTTATAAATGGTGAGGAGCATATTGATTATTTGCTGTAAGTTATTAAGTGCACAGCTAAAAGCTGATTTCCGGCCCGTTCGATTGTTTGTCGTCAATCAATCATACTTCAATTTAAAGTCCGCAATGTTTTCTTTTGTTAAGCTGATTCTTATCATATTATCGTCTAGAAAGATTTTGCTTATATCTGAAAATTTAATATTTCAGTTAACTCAGACCGGTTCCTTTATTAGGAAAATCAATAATTACAAAGAGAAGTTACAAGTGAATATAATTTATCACTCGATTAGAAATAAACTATTTGTGCAGAGAATGCCGTACATTTTTTCGGGGAAACTTGGCGTTGATACTTTAGATATATTTGCACTCACTACTTTTACTTTTAGTGAAATAAGTTTGAACCAGCATTAGTTTAGCAAATTAATGTATTTTATTTGAACATATTTTATCGGACTACATTTTAATTCACCATGCAAAAAGTAATGCCGAATGTAAATCGTTTGAAATTACGTCTGAAACGCAGGGCCATAACTCCATATAAAAATTTGTTTTCAATAATATTTTCTATGTATAAACGAGCAACTTAATAAACTATGAAAACATCATGCAATACAATGAAACAGTAGAATCTTGATCCATGCGTCCATATGTGTGACAAATGAGAACGTTGTTGAAACATGGTGCCTCTCAATGATAAAACGTTCTTAACAAGCGTTAAATATAACACATCCATAATTAAACGTAAAGGCTTCCCTGGTGTACGTCGGGCAGATTTCTAGGGAACTTCACAGGAGCATCGAAGGACACCGAGAGCGTACCCAATGGCAGCCCAAAAAAGCGCCAGACTATCATTCCATTTTTCGTATTCAACTTTTGATTAGCAATAATAAATACGTGAACCAGCGTCAATTTATAAAACGTTGAAACGTAAAGACGCAGTATTCCACCGTATGGTGAAAAGCGGCGTGCCGAGGCAGGCCGACTTGCAGTCAATAATGTGGAAGTGGCAGAGATCTCCACAATCCAGTGCTCAACATTGATGTGAGCATATGTAGCTACAGTTCATCTTATATATAATTGATAATTAGAAATTTTTTAAAAACTTGTTTAACATTAACAATATTAGCTATGAAGTGAACCACCGGGTTAACCAACCTTGACCGTGTTCATTTTTATCAGCTTGGTGTTAATACTCATTTTATTAGGCAAATCGACCAATGATTCTGGCCATAGCTACTGGAATCGACACAACTCAGGCC
This sequence comes from Atriophallophorus winterbourni, assembly GCA_013407085.1. Taxonomy (NCBI): domain Eukaryota; kingdom Metazoa; phylum Platyhelminthes; class Trematoda; order Plagiorchiida; family Microphallidae; genus Atriophallophorus; species Atriophallophorus winterbourni. The sequence continues at coordinate 34,152 of JACCGJ010013780.1, read as the reverse complement.
ATTGTATGCTGCTTAGCGTTCAGGTAAAAATAGAGTTTGTTGGTGGAATAATACTTAGTCATGATGCCTGTCCTGTCTATAACATTGGGTCTGACAAACATTCTGTGCCACAAGAGAAATATTATTATTATCATTCTCATTACATAAATGCTGTCAAGGTCAGTTGACACAGTTGCTCATGTGTAAAAGTGTATAATTAATAGGGATACGGTTAGACAAATTTGGAAAACGGTAATTTTCTGTGAAGTATAAGTTAAACACTAGCTACGCGTTCGCAGTGCTGAGCACCAAATTTTGGAGATATCCGTCCCATTCATGGTATTGGCAGCCATTCGATATTCTTTAATATTTTCGAGCACCTCGACGTGAAGGTGTTCGCCATATGGTTCATTACATTCAAATTTCTTTTCATTATGAATAAACGACTGGTCCCAAACTTATTCCACTCAATTTTATTGGGAATTTATTTAGGCTTTATTTATTTTATTAGGGATTTATTTAGGCTTTATTTAGGTCTACCAACATCTACTTTCAAAGAAAACCAAGATAAACTCAATAATTTAGTTTTGTACAGGAAGGCCCAACATTAAACAATAACCAATTATTCAAAATAATTGACTATATGAAGAGTTGTGTTGGATGGCGTATTTTGTTAAATTGCGTATAACCTTGATCAAACATCTCAGCTTGATTTTTCCTTATCGCACTTTGCAGATTAAATGTGTTTGATCTGAGTATCCTGAATATCTTTGCGCGATCGCAATGTTTGGACCACCTCAAAGCGTTGGAAAACCTGGTGACATGATATCCTTGTGTGTGGGCGGCCGCTTGTTCGTAACCCGCCGTGCAACCTTGTATCGACTTCCAGACAGCCGCCTTTATCTTATAGCAACACAAGGTGCAAGTTTCCAGAATTCGTCGAGCTCAAATTCTTACGCAACTCCCGATTTACATACGCCATCTCCAATGTCCAATTTAATCTCAGGTTGTTCAAGTGGCTTTTTAAACACAAGCACATCTGATCGTACAGTCATTGGCGGGGCAAGCGTACTTCCCAGCAATATGTCTGCAATGCTTGGTGGAACAATGAATTTGAAATCGGCGTCTTCACTTATTCGTAACCGGGCGTCTGTCGCTCCTGGTTTACAAAGTTCTCATTCACTCAACCCGAACCGATACGACATGAGCTCCTTTAATCTATCACTCCCACTCACTCCGCAGACACCTAGTCAAGCGCCAACTCAGAGTACCGGATATTCTCCTGTGGTTTATTTCTATGACAGAGATCCAGAAATATTCCGCTTTGTCCTGGACTATTACAGAACAGGAGAACTGCATTTACCCTCAAGTATTTGTGGACCATTTGTGAGAAAGGAACTAATTTTTTGGGGAATTGATGAATCTTTAATTGGCCCTTGTTGCATGCCAGCCTATATGAGATATGACGAAGAAAAACGAACGAAGAATACATTGTTCCGTGATTGTTTTGAAGACATCGATTCTATGCAGAACTTGGTAAAGTTTTCTCGAGGATGGAAAAAGTGGCGTTATCGCATGTGGTTATTCATGGATCATCCAAGTTCCTCCCTCCCAGCCAAAGTAAGCTAATTTCGCAGGCATCTAATAACCGCATAATCTTATTTCTAACTTGGTATTCTTAATAAATCTCAATGTATTTCAATGTAAATCACATTGAATAACAGGATGTTGTTCACCGAGTTCCAGACAAGACAAATTTAAGCGGATCTAAACCTTTGACGTTTGCCATTTGCGAATGAACCTAAGAAATTCCAGACCTATTAATTATCAGGTTAATCAGATTTGGACTGTTGCATTATTCTCGAAATCTTATCTTGTTTTTCCTCTAGTTTTGGGCACACTCAATAAACAGCGCACAATAATCGCGAAAAAATTAACGTTTTCATTTCGAACCATTTCGCTCTTCGAGTTGGTATCATTCTCGATAAATTCGGCTCTATATTTGAGCATCGGCTGGATTAAATTTAAAAATTAAAATATATTGGAACGGATTCCGCATTATAATTTCGTCTCCCACTAAAATTAAATTTTTAGGATGCGTAGGTTAAATTATTGAATGAGTCTGTGCATATCTTGGTTTGTCTCAATACGTGGTCTTAGCAAGAAATCTCAGGTTAATAAAATGTGTATTACTTTGATGGCGTTACAACTCTTGGGATATCGACACAAATGTGTCGGCACAATTGTTTTGTTTAGCTTAAAACATCACTAGTTCAAATCTTGGCGATTCAGAGTTGCGCTAATTGAACCGTGAAGTTATGTGCTTCGCTACAATAATTGTTGCACAATTTGATCAATCCTAGACAAGTAAAACGGCAAATCACTAGTTTCTTTCAATATGTTATATTCCACGCTAAATAAAACTTTTCCAAGCGAAGTCAAGCATACATACGGAAACATCATGAATATTGTCAGATAATTTAAAAATCAACTTTAATTGTAGTTAAGGTAACAGTATAAAAGCTGTAATTATTATTTATCAAATTTGAAGTACACTTGAATTATGGGCGTCTAAAGTCGGAATAAATGATAATGCGAAAAACATTCACATTAAACTATTTTAGACTTCGTAATAATTATGTGCCCTCCAGTTACTGGTTCAATGGCCAATTGTTTTTTCATCGCAATTCTGTCTCATTATATTAACATTTGATAAGCGTGATGCGAAGTGAATAATTGCTATTTTATTGTTGCCGTTGCAAATGTCAAGCAACGGTATTCAAAACATTCTCTTACAAATTCTATACACACACACACCGGTTAATCCAATTGAAACAGGTTATTCAACATGCGCTATTTTATGGTGGTAATAACTTGTCTTACCAGTGCGCAGTACATACAAAGAACTCCGATTTTCTTACTGAGAGAGATATTCAGGCTTGAACTATTAGTTTCGTTGTAACTTTGTACATTTTGTAAATATGAAAGCAAAACAAATTCCAATTTTGAAGTCAGCTCTATAATCGATGAAGACATCACATAGAGTGGTGCAAAAACTTTAGAACATTTTGGCTGTCAAAAACGAATTCTCAACAATTATAAAATATTAATTCTAACACGGTAAACCTTAATATTACGCATAGCTTTGACAGTAAATCTATACGTGACTGGTAATTTGCATATTAATGGGCCATATAATACCCATGAGTCTTTTTACGCTGAGAAATTAAATCATCATTAAATGATGATAAATTGGATTAAATGTGTCTAGTGAGAAATAATTTTTATCTGTAATTATTTTAACTGATTTTTGTAGGCCTTTCAACTAATGTAGATTTAATTGCGTAGTGATAAATGATGGTAATTCAATCAAAGAGAACAAAATTGGGTTTGGTTATCCATTAAACATAGAAAATTTATATAGATATTATAGCAAACAATTTGCCATGAAGATTATTAAAAGCTGAAAATAATTAATAATATACACGCAAATATACATTTTTGTTGATGATCTCTGGTTTAACTCCAGTCTACACGTGTTTGGACCTGTGATTGAACAGGTTGTTCGTACCAACCGTAATCCAACAGTGGCATACACGCGCAACCTGTTTTCCTTTCTTCCTCTGTTTCCGCGCATACAGAACCCGATCTTATTGTACCTTCTTGATTAGTACAAAGACCACGAAACCGGTCGTTGGTTTGTGTGTGACGGAAATGCATGCAAATCGCATCATTGATAGTAATTCGTCATGTGCTAAATTATAAAGCCTAAATTTGAAATATTTTCAATTTATTTTGGTGGCGATTAAAATTTTTGTGTTTGTATCTAGAAAGTATAACGAAAGGAATAAAATAGATTTGAACAATAGACTATATTCTCAAGAACTTTCACGATAAAATGCCTGGAAATCCGTCTGAATGAAAATCAAGTGATCGCTCGAAAAATATATTGCAGCACAAGCAGCTTACCTCCTAATTTCTACATTCGTCTAGCATACTTGAATTTCATGAATGCATAGAATGAGGCTGCCAGTGACCGTTTGTTTTTAACTGCAAGGAGGGGACCAGAATATTTCATTGCTAATTTATGAGCGTTTTGAAAGCTCTATCTATAATCAGTCCTGTGGTTTTACATTTTATTACCTCGAGGTCCTAATTAAGCGATACTTTTTAATTATAACTATAACAACAATTTGTCAAGGTTCGAGATTCAAGATTCAAGATTTATGGTTAAAAAGCAAATTGATGTACAGTACCATAGGATATACGTATAAAAATTTAAAAAATAGTTACTTTTATGATCATATACATGTTCGTCATATGTGGAGCAAAATATTTGAATTTTTGTCGCAAATGAAGACAGCAAATTTCGGAATCCGATCGTGGAGGAAAACTTCGGAGATGTAACCGAATGTTTAATCATGATATGCAGCGTTGATATTCTTCTATTTGTATTTGAATTGTAAACCATTAATAGTATATAAACGGAAAATGTTCACTTATAATTAACTGACACCTGTTTTTCAATCTATAATCTAAATGAAATAATATCAAATTGTCTTAAACAAAATCTCATAGTGTTGTGCTGTAGATGCACTGATTTTTTACTTGCATTTTGTACCTACTGATGTAGGTGCGGATATATGCATAGTATAATAATTTAAGGAAAACTCGAAATAGAAGGCAATTTATGTTAAAAGCAAATCATAGTTCGATGATAATATTCATGGAGTTTAGTGAATCATTTTGATTAAGAACGTTATAAGGAAAGTCATAATATGTGATTACAGGTTAGAATCCTACCCATAGTATTCAGATCAATTATCATAGTGATGTAGAGTGCATAAAAATGTATATTTTGTAACTTGTATTGAGTAAAAATCACAATGCACTACTGAACTGACTCTCTGAAGGCAAATTGAAGTAATGTCTGATTTGAGCGAGATGAAATAGTTTTCAATAAGTTGACAGGACATAATATATTGCATTATATTGCTTATCTAATGATAAACGAGATTTGTCATTCTTGCAGAAACTGATGCTATTATTCTTTGATTTGCTTCCTTTTTATCAGTTTTACGGCTAACTGAAACTGATCTTAATGTCTCCATCAGGCGACAACAAATAACAAGAAAACCGTTGTGATCAGTAAGGGCACTGAATGTGAGATTTAGGTCACCCATGATGTAATCAGGTGTGGGGAATTATACACTATTTAATTAATTGCGATCCCTGATAAAAATCTGTAATTCTTTGTTATGCATCAGCCTCATTTGATGCCACTGTTTTCAAGAATTCTTCGAAATTCGTTAATCAGATCCGCACTTCACAAAATATTATTAAAGGATAAAACTATAATACTATTCGTAACACTGTGTAATTGGTTCAATAGATAGAAGAGGGCATTGCTTAAGTAATCTGATAGATAAAATAGACGGATCGTTCACTCTAATCTTGAATCAGTCTAATCGCATTATTTGCCATAAGCCTATCATTTAAAAGCTGGGAATCTATTGCCCGCATATAAAGGGGTTACTCATTAGAAAAAATATCTTTATATAGCAAAATTGAATATAATTTTAAATTATGCCAAATTGTGACTGCCTGAAATTTATTGTGCGTTTTTCAACCTTTGAAACGGTCTCTGAAGGTTAAATAACATGATTATGTCCCTTCTAGTTAGGCTAACCATTCACAAACATTTGAGCTTGTCAAAAATGATAAACTCGATATAGAGAACGAATAGGTGGACATACTACCTAATCAATCAAGAAAAAGCAGAAATCGCAAGTGTGTCTTCTCGCTTGAAATCCCTATAAAATACTTAGCAAAACAGCTGTCCCGCAAATAATTGTAGCATTATGTAATTAATCTAAATTGATAGAAAAATAATAAATAAGTGATTAATCTAATTTACTTTATAAGGAATAGGCTCCATTTATAGTATTTTCTGTCCGAAGCTTATGGAATTTCACAACATTTCGACAAGTCAGAGAGGCCAATTAAAAATATTAGATCGTGATATTTCTTTGATCCCTATTTTAATATTTTAAGTGAAATTTGTATTTAAAATGAAATCATAATGAAATATTTTATGATTATGTTAGTAGTTAAATTTAGTTGGTTACGTTGACACTGTTGAAAACTCGAGAGCCTGCACCGTAAGCTGATAACCAGCAAACTATCTGGATAAGTTTTAAGTAACAAACCTGCCAGATAATTAATGCGTTACTGAGTTTCATCTGCTTGTCCATCAGAACTCATCACTCAGATTTCACACATTTTGTTTTTTCTGGTTTCCCGTTCCTACCCGTTGGGCGATACAAATTAAGTGTTATAATTGTGAAATATTTTTATAGTATTCAGTTACCTCAATTGCCACAATTCGTTGATGAATGTTTCATCTCTAAACAAAATATCTTTGCAAAAAAACAATTTGTTTTACTACAATTTATTAAATTATAATTTTCAATTTGATTCCTTGAAATTATTTTAGTAAAATTCTATGTACTTTAGAGAAAGCTGTGAAAAAAATGCAGCTTGTCAAGGAACGCGTCCGGTGTTTGATGTACACCTGCAATGTCACAATTTTGTGAGATACATTGACACAAGATTGGCAGCAGCTAACAATTTTCAAAATATATTTTTTGACTATTTCTTTACTTCAGATAGAAATAATTTTCATAAATTCTGTGGCCATGCATAATTAATTAGTGGTTGAGCAATGATGAAATAAGGTAACAAAATGTAACTACAAAATCATACAGAACTCAGCAATGAACAATGTAATTAATAACAGAAAATTGTTAAGCTATAATTCATTTTTAAAAATCTATCTAACGGGTTATTGAACTGAATCAATTTATGTATAATATCATTGATAACAACTGCTCAATGAAATAAATCCAAAGTTTTGTTTTAAGATTTTCAAATAATTAAACCGTATCTAACCTTTTAAAAGATTGGCTGAATTTTCAAAATGTGCATTTGAGTAAGGGTCATCACATTTTCACAGTAGCTGCAAAACATTCAAGTAGTTACGAGAGCTTAGTCACAAGTAATAGCGTTTTGAACTCGCATCTGAAAACTATAAAGATTATTTTCTTATAAATTTGTGAATTTCATATTCAAGCATTTGAACAGTATTTACAACGATTTTTATCTTCACGGATTTCTATCACAGGAAAATAATTAAATATTTTGAATATTTCAAGGAACATCATGAGATCACTGAAAAACTCGAGTATTTATTGGCTGTTTGCAATATTCAGGTGGAGATAGTAAAATTAGTTTCAGTAAGCATTGAAACAATAGATAAATGGTAAACAAAATTACACTTGAATGCCACTGTTACATAGGGTTCATACAATGAACCACGGTGTTCAAACATAGAATCTCAGAGTGATTACTGGAGATGAACATACCCCGTGGGCACAATACACACCTGTTATAAACATGTAGATTGATGAGTAATCAAACAGTTCCGTGGTTTATACAACTTTAAAAGACTGAAATAGGATAGTACTAAGAATCTTGTTGATAGAGAGGTTTATTCGGAATAAGTCGAAAAACAGTAATTGAAATGAGGTAAATTGAACGCCGTTGATTGCATGGCCCGTCAGTTTAAAAATGTTAGAGATAAGAGTAAACAAACTAAGAAATGCAAAGTTGACCGGTAGACTGACGTATATATCTAAAACAAATCGCTATACACTTCTGAAGACAATATTAGTAAACAAAGTTATACTGGAATGCCACTGTTACGTATGGTTCATAAAATGTACCACGGTGTTCAAACACAGAGTGATTCCTGGTCAAGCTCTCAAGGCGCATATGGATGATCAAAGTGATGTGTTGCTCACATCCCCTGCACTTACACACCACGACCGCTTTCTGGCTGTTTGCCGTCATCAGGTGGAGAGAGTATGATTATCTTCAGTGAGCCGTGAAATTGTTGATAAGTGGTAAACAAAGTAATACTTAAATGCCACCATTGCATCTATCTTTGTTAACAACGCATCCACCGATTCAAGCCTCACTGAACCTAATCTTAATGTCTCACCTGAAGACGGCAAACAGCCGCAAGCACTTCGTGGTGTGTAATTTCGTGGTAAATGCGCAAAACTTCACTTATAGCATTCATTAAACTCTGTCTTATAAATTCACGTGTCAGTGCTGGTTTGGAAATCTATAATCGTAATTCACTTCCCAATTCTTGTTTGAGCTTGGTTACATGGGACATGGCCATCGCTTTATTTAGGTAAAATAAATTCTGGTGAAATCGTTTTCCTTAGTCCTTTTCTTTTTCTAGATTTGTTTCACTCAGCCAATCTCGGCTATGTATCTTAGTCGTTTGTGTGAACCCATGCATCACAATGTAACGTGTCGAAAATTTCAATGAATAATTTGAAAACAGTCATAGAATATTCTCAGAATTTTATTAACAGGAATGATTAGTTTGTGATTTTTACTGTCAAATTTGGTAAGATAGGGGATGAATAACATTTCAACATGAATGAATGTGTGCTACATATTCACTGATACCATATCAGATAAAATAAATCATTTAAACCAATGTCCTAATATTCATCCTACGCATTACATTCGCGATGACCCCATTTGAGAGAGGTAAAAAATTCGGTTTATTGGCAGTAAATTCTTTCAAAAATCAATGAATAATCCATTACTCATAGTTTTAACATTGTTTATTGTGTTGAACAACAGGTGAATAAATACACATTTATTTCACTTTTTTTACAGATTTGGGCCTCGTGTCTTCTCGTATTGATGATCGCCTCAGTGATGTGCTATTGTTTGTCAACTCATGACGTTTTCCGCATGTCTGCCAGGGTTTTCGATAATCATTGGCCAAACTTCGTTAATCATTCTACCACATCAAAAATCGTCAACCATGTACAATCCCGTACCAACTCTAATATTTCAAACATGACACAGCCCCATCAAAACCATACCACCGATGACAATATTCTCGAATTATCTGATATTTGTGACCCGAGTTTGGCTCTTTCAAATCCGAAATTGAGAAGAGATTGCTATTCGGAACCGGCTCGAGGTTTGGTATTGGCTGACATGACGCTCAATTGTTTGTTCACTGCTGAGTTCATGCTCAAAGTTCTTCTCGCACCGGATAAACACAAATTTTTATCCTCCATAGTTTCTATTTTGGATATAATTATACTAAGCAGTTATTGGGTCTACATGGCTCTATTCTACTACTACTATTATCACCCGAAGACACAAGTGTCCGACGATATAGAACTTCGAAACCAGCTTTCTGGTTATTTGTGGTTAATGAATATTCTTTCCATGACTCAGGCAATGCGAATTCTCCGGATATTTAAAATTTCGAAAATTTCTCGCATTTTAAGAGTACTGATTCTAACAGTGAAAAAGAGTATACCTGAACTGGTTTTGCTCGGATTTCTTCTCATGAATGGAATGTTCATGTTTTCTTCTCTCATGTACATAGCAGAATATCGCGTGAACGATACCTTCCCGGATATACCCCAATCGTTTTGGTGGTCCATTATCACACTAACAGCGGTTGGCTACGGTGACATGCACCCAAAGGGTGGAGCAGGCTATTTCGTTGGTTCGGTGACGGCTATTTGCGGTTGCATCGTGACCGGCCTTGCAATTCCAATCATCGGAAATAATTTTAATACGTATTACAAATACATGAAGAATCAATTAATGGAAGACAAATATTTGAAAGCATTGAGAAAAGACATGGAATCCACTAGTCATCCTACAATAAAAAGTGGTATCGGCGCTGCGGTGGATAAAGGCGGATTGCCATTACCAGGTCGTAAGCCGAGACTAATTAATAGCCGTCATCCGATTAGAGGAAAAGTTGGTGAACAAAGTTTGCGACAGAAATTAGATAGCATGTTGTACCTCAATACACTGCCATTAAAAAAGTACTTCAAGTCAAAAACAGCTAAAAGAAAACGAAAAGTTTTTGAGAACAACCTATCGGAGGGCCAGAATATACCTTTATTAAAAACAGTGAGAAAAAGCATGGTCGAAACCAAATTGGTGAAAGAAACTTGTAATGCTGATGGCGAAACAATAAAGCGAGTTGCGAAATTGAAGCAAGAGTCATTCGATATGGAACACAGACCTAGCTTACTTCAACCCCAAACGACCGATAAATTACTTAATGCTTTATCTACACCACATCGTCCAAGCCTAATTGCTCCCGACATATTGGTTGACAGTGATGAACAGGTTACGGAAATCTCCAATCACCACCCTCTAAGCTCTAACCATATTGGATTTGAAACAAATAGCGCTGAACTTACAGAAGATATTACCAAACAGAAGGAACGATCTCCAGTATTTCCTGAAGGTTTCGCTCGCCTGAAACTGCACAGAAATTCGTACCAAGAAATTGATTTCATCCCCGCGTCCGAAATCCAAGCGAAGCGAAATACGCCTTTTAGTCAAACCGATTTGTTGAATAAAGTGGAAGAGGATCGGAATAGTTTCGATACATTCGTTGAAAAAAGAAAGAATTACGTTTAGCTGGATCACATAATTTTTCGCTGCTTCAATTGAGATTACAATGCTCATTATATTTTTACTATTATGTAAATAAAAATGGTTTCATTAAAAAAGTTTCTCTCATTTCTTTGACATAATTCATATAAAATATGTGTTCACACTTTGGTATCGTTGGATATCGTCCGGACGATATCTTGCGTGCCAAGCTGATATAATTGTTACGGATACTTGTTAAGCATTTACATTTCACAGGTTTAAGGAGCACATCATTTGTCTAAGATCAGCGGCATAATGTACACAGATTCCGTTGTAAGCCCTAAGAAACTCAGCTTGTAACTTTCATTCTTTTAGAGTTAATGGTGACACAGTAAACTTGAACAAGTCTATCAGTAAAATAATCCTTTATCCAATTCAGCAACATGTCCGCTATTTCATAGACATCGGGCTCTTTGATTAAAATTTCATGGTTGACTCTATCGAAAGCTATCGAAATTTCGATGTATATGATCAATTTCGTCAAATGCCTTTGTCCAATTCTCGAACGTTGTAAGAATGTTAGATAAACACCAACGATTTCCTCGAAAACTGTGTTGTGCTGCAGTCAAAATATTTTGGTTTTCAAAATGTACTCTTATGCGCGCAGTCACAATGCGTTCCATTAATTTAGAGATCACCGGAACTAGCGTTACCGGTCTACAGTTTACTGTGTCTGAACGGCTATCCCCTTTGCGGTTTACTGCGCGTTATTTTTCCTTGATGTAGGATGAGATTGAATAAACGAGTGAAAGGAGCAGTTAAAGCATCGCGACTCCTGCGATGTATGACGGGGGTAATTTTGCTTGCACCAGGGGAATTTTTACGTTTAGTTTACAAAGTTCCCGCCCGTCTATGTGTTCATTTCGCTTGATAATTCCAAATGTGGCGAATTTGGTAAAACTTGATATGTAATATAACGCTAAGGATTGAAGACAAGTGAGTAAGACTTTGCTAAAGCATCGGCGGTATCTTGCGCAGAGTGAGACAATCCATTAGGTATTTGTACAGAAAATACGTTTGGTGTGATTCTTGATCGTTCATTTACTATGTTGTACAGAAGCTTAGGATTGTTTTCGACTCTCGTAAGCAACTTATATTGAAAATGTATGCGATTCTCTCTTACAAGAATCGTTATGTGATTCCACAACTTGCAGAATCGCTCCCAAGTTGCTTCCGTACCAAAATACCATTGAGTTACCCAAGACTCTTTCTTTAAAGCTTACAATTTCTTAGCTCTACCTCGGATAACAAACTGGTAGTTGTGGTAGCATTTGTACTATATAAAACTCGAGTTTTCGTCAATATTCGAATCGAAATAATTTAGAAATATAATGTAATTTGAGCCAGAATAAATGCGGTCAAACTGATGAATGTGTGCATCCCGGTGACTGATATCTAAGGATTGAAATTTTATTTTCCGTAAGAATTATGTCTGTTCGCTCTACCGCTCGGCACTACATGCATAATCAAAGATAAGCACCGCATGGTCAATCTTTCCCATTGGTGCCAGTTATGGCATGTCTTCTAGCGCGGTTACTTCAGATGTTAAGACAAGGTCAAGGTTTGAAGTTTAGTCAAGACCCCGTCTACGATTTTGCTGTTCAACGTGGTTGTAATTTGGATAAGCTTCTTGAATTTATGTTCAAACGAATTTAGGAAGTATTCACTTCTTGAAAACAGATACGGGAGTTTAAAATCGCCCATGATCATCAATTAAATAATCTGGCAGCTTGTGATGTATTGCAAACATTCGATTAGTTTATCATTGAATGAGCTTTGAATGATAGCGGATGGTAAATGAATCTTATTGTACATTCATCCCCATTGACTATGCTTACTAAACACCGTATCGTATCAGTAAGGCTCAGGTCAGGATGATAGATTTCTTGAAAATTAGCTAAACGTTCATGAAAGTAGACTGCAACTCTACTGCCGGATGTTATACGATCGAGTCTGAGTAGTGGCATTTTCGGAATCTAGGTATTCTAGGTATCTAGGATCTAGGTATTCTATGTGTCTAAAACAATTGAATCACGAGATCTAATTGCATCAGCAAAGTATAACCATTGCATCAAATCACGTTGCTTTGAGTTCGAAGAAAATATTGCATCAAAAGTTTCGGGGATAGCAAGGATGATTAAACTGCGTAAAGTCTGGACAAGTGGATTGACATTTTCTTTCCCAACAGGCATATAAGCTTGGACTCGGCAGGGCAAACCGGGACAATAACTGAGCCTATACGCATTGAGGATGACTTCTTCCATGTCCGATTTAGTTCGCAAGGTCACCCTTAATAAGCACTTCCGGTCTACGTGTGGGAGCTTTTATGCTGAAGTGTTAACCTTTTTAACAGATGAGGACCGCGGTAATCAGGTTTCACTATGTCCATCTTTATTACAACCAGATATGCGGTCACCATACTCAATTAAGAGAGCAGTTTTGGCTCATGTTTCCCATCCTTTTAGGCGTCTTGAGCAACATCTATTTCGGGTTGAATTGCTGTGGCAATTGTATCTACCAAAAGCGGTTTAAATGTTTCCTTGAGTTTTCGATTTCAATTTTCCCGAATCTTTGTTCGAGATTCCAGCTTTGTCTCATGGCGAGGATTTGTGGGTGTATCGCTAGGCTGTTTACTTCGATATACGCAACAAACGCCGGTGAAATCAACGTTGTTAATAAAAGATATCACTTCCTGCTTTAAGGCCTTATCACATTGGTATGCACTTTATTCAAGCAGTCAAAACATTTAAGTATGTGAGATCTAGCACTTACCATCTTGTTGCACATTGACACGTGCTGCCTTCTCAGTCTGGGACATTGAAGTCATTCATCGTGTCATTGTTACAATTCAGTGAGGGATGAGTCAGTGTACTTGGTGATGCAGTTGTTTATGTATCGATCCGTTGGGTAGGAGTGATTCAATCCAAGCGAACCTAATCTAGCTACGCGATTCGCAAAAGCCATCACAGCCGAGTTCAGCAAGACAGCCCCACTCGAATCGGCTTCAGAAAACTGGGAATCGATAAAAAGCTGCATATGACAAGTCGCACTTTCCACTTTCGGTCCGAAGAAAGCTCGAACGAGCGACTGGTTCGAAGAAAAAGCTTCTGAGATGACTACTGTGTTGGATGAGAAACGGTCAGCATTCTTGCGGTTCAAAGGTATGTCAACAGATGAAAACTTACGACTTTTAAGAGCAGCTAGAAATAAGGTCCAACAGACTGCAAGGCGATGTGCAAATGACTATTGGACTTAAATTAGCCTTAGTATCCAAAAAGCTGCGGATATTGGAAATTTTCACGGTATGTATGCTGAGATCAAGAGAGCCATTGGTCCAAACAAACTTAAAACGGTTCCCATTAAGTCTGTATCTGGTGACCCGATTGTGGACAAAACTCAGCAGATGGAAAGATGGGTAGAGCACTTCTCCTCTTTCTACTCTAGGGACAGTACGGTTTTACCACATGTACTTGAAAATGTCGAGCGGTTGCCGACTATTGAATATCTAGATACTCCCCTTACTCTTGATGAGCTCAATAAGGCAATCGACCGCTTAGCGAATGGGAAGGCCACTGATGACGACGGATTTCCACCTGAGCTCATCAAATGCGGTAGAGCAGCATTATTAAAACCTCTTCACCATTTGCTTCTACAGTGCTGGCAGGAGGAGTGTGTCCCACAAGAGATGCGAGACACAAAGTTCATCACGCTATTCAAGAATAAAGGAGATGGAGGCGACTGCAACAATTACAGAGGAATCTCCCTTCTTAATGTAGTAGGCAAATTGTTTGCTATAGTCTTACAGATCCGGCTGCAAGTTTTAGCTGATAGAATTTACTCCGAATCTCAATGTGACTTCTGTAAGGGAAGATCAACCGTTGACATGATCTCCTCCCTGAGACAACTTCAAGAAAAGTGTCGGGAACAGCGTATGCTGTTTTTATTGATTTAACGAAGGCATTCGACTACGTCAACAGGGAGGGTCTTTTCAAAATGCCTGATTTAATAGGCTGCCCCACAAGACTGCTCAAGCTCGTTATTTCGTTCCACTCAGGCATGAAGGGCTCAGTCCATTTTAACGGTTTTATCTCAGACGCCTTTGGAATTTTCTGAGGCGTCAAACATGGGTGTGTTCTTGCTCCCACGCTGTTCGGCATTTTTTTGCTCTGCTTCTGAATCACACTTCCAGAACACGCAGTGATGGCAAGCATTTAACCATGAACCTTTCAAAAGCTGGTCTACAGAGCATGTTCACCCTATAGCGACAGCGCCGCCTGCGGTGGCTTGGTCATGTCTTCAGAATGGAAAATGGTCGTATTCCGTAAGATCTACTCTATGGTGAGTTGCAATTAGGAAGTCGAACATTGGGCAGACCGCGCTTGCGGTACAAAGACGTTTGCAAAAGAGATATGAAAGCTCCTGGCATCGACCCGTCGAGTTGGGAAGAACTTGCTCTTGACTGCTCACTTAGAAGGTATTGTGTGAAGCGTCTTCTGCAAGCTGGGAGGAGTAGATGCAACTCTTGGCTGTTGAACGCAGATCACGCCGCCAGCTTGCAACTGATGAAATACAACCGAGATCTGACTTTCGTTGCCAGCGCTGCGGGAGAGACTGTTCCTCCCGAATCGGACTGTATAGTCATCTAAAAGCTGCAGAACATGAACATTCAAGCGATTGTGATGTACATCCATGGTCTACAGCGACCGAAGGAGGCCAACAACAACAACAACAACTTGAGAAATTGGATTTTTAAGAATGCACTTTGCTCGATGATATTTGAACCGTTCAGCTCAGACAAACGGGTAAGGCAATAAATCCTGAAGTATGAGAGCACAAATTTATGCGTCCACACAGCGAGTAATTGAATGATGATAGAGGATTTCCCTTGATACTACGTTTTTGCATCGTTTCAAGAAAAATGCTTTGATTCACAAAGTTTAATAATTCCGAAATATTAAATTTCATTTGTGAACAGAAAAGGAATATTCTACGACTTCAGCTTAATAGTCTTAATAGTAGTGAGTTGGTTCGATGAACATGAACTAGTGCCAACGACAAGTCAGGATATACAAGAATATCTTCGAGCTGTTTTCCGCAACGACACGTACCATAAGCTTAGCATTGGCGGATTAAAATTTCACTGGACAGAAATTACTGGTCTCGGAATGGCAACAACTTTTGTAGATCGGTAATACAAGTCTTGATTCTTGATCCAGTGTCAATCTCCGCTTGCTTGAATGCTGATTTGTTAATTAATATATGGTCAATATAGCTCTTTGTGAAATTCCCAAAATATTGATGGCGTAAAGACATCAGCTTCATAGTATATTGGAGTAGTTTAAGATCGCTTGATTATTTTTCGACAGATATTTGAGCAAACCAGAAAACCTATATGAAGCAACACTGGAAACGATTTCGTATTCAGTAAAAGCAATCCTAACGAAGCAGCGGAAGAGGAATAATAAAACTGAGTAATGCTACGAATTTATTAATAAAACGGTGGAATCTACTAAACGAAATTAGATTACTAGGTCGATTAGACACTAAGAGATCAGAAAATATCCAATCAAGTTTTCGGCTCAAGCGTTCGCTAGATAGACGCAATTTATGCTTCCGTGTCGAAATCATATCCACGAGATCATAAACCCTCTGATTTTTCACCAGCTTATTATGCAGAATTCAGTTAAACTGACCAAATATTGTGGTGCTCACATCCCCATCCATTACACACCACTACCGGTTTCTGTGTTTGCCGTCTTCAGGTGGAGACAGTAAGATCAGCTTCGGTGAGTCTTGAAACGGTGATATAGTGGTAAACAAAATGTATAATTGTATGCCGCTGTTAAATAGGGTTCATACAATGAACCACGATGCCCAAATAAAGAATCACAAAGTGATTCATGGCAAAGCACTCAAGACGATTATAAACGACCACTATATATTTCTTTTAACTGAATTTATTATCACCAAGATGATCCCAAATTTAATCATGGGAAAACAACTCTCATTGACTTTGTTATGCCAATGTTTCTGTTCCACGTTAATCAAACATTTATCAATGATAACATTTAACGGTTACCTTTCTACAGAGATATCGGTCCAGGAGAGCTTAATTTTTGATTGCCAGCAAAATAACGCAATTCAGTATAATGAGAACCAGCTAGATCACTTACAGCAATATTCAGTGTTTGATGCTATTGCCTGTATAGTTCATTAAATTTTGCAAAAGCTCGATTATAAGAAGGTGATTCGTGCTACAGCATTTAACAACAATTTTGTCAAAATATTTTAAGGATCTCGTAAAAGAACTCAGTCATGTGACATAACGGAATAAGCATTTTCATTGAAAAGGAGAAAAATTACGTAATTATTCCTTTTATATTCAACAATCTTATCTTTTCACTTAAATAATGCACCATCGTTTAAATTAGGCATTCTTTGTATCAAGCGCATCACACTCATGTTAATCAAAGCGTTAGTGGAGCTTGAATTAGAACGATAAATTGGTGGATATCACGTATCACTTGTGAGTGGTCATGAGCAAGTTTTTCCGAACTCGCCAAGGTCGTCTACCTAATGTCAACTCCCCAAGGTCTTTGGAATACGACCATTTCCCATCTGCACATATTGCAGCGGGTGAGGAGTTAATAGGTTTTCGGCCACTAGGTCTATTACGTTCCCTGATTCGTACAAACTGCTTCGAAAAACCAGCACTATTACAGTTCATTATTGCAGTACCTCATCTCACAGGTGTACGTGTGGCATCTAGCAAACAACTGACCCCGGATTACCAATTTTCGGGTCATAGACCCGAAATTCACCATGTCAGCTACCGACGATTCATCCCTGAGGTAAACATTTTCAAAGTAAATCGCGCTCACCCATGAATCCAACAACGTAACAAATAGTCAAATGGTCCAACGTTTTATTGCGAACATTGCAAATAATCAAACACACCCGTATCTTATAAAATCAAATCATGTAGCCACAACAATGACCTCAGCATATTTGTCACGGTTGTCACCGCTTTCTTGCTCATGGGTTCACTTCTAACCCTCACCATGTTGGACTCGTTTGGCAAAACTTGACAAACTGCATATTGTTCGATAGCGGCTAAATTTTTCCACTCGTCGATAGAACCGTTCTTATTTACTCATGTCAAAACCCGAATGATTATAAATTTGTGATTGTCGTAGTCGAACGTTTTGGCGTATCCTGGTATTGGGTTGTACCGGAGGAAGGTGTTCTGCACATCTTACGTAAGCTCGTGCTAAGCAGTCATCGCTAATTCAATTCGCACCAGCGATCGGCGGCACTGCCGTAGTAGGATAAACCTGATATCACATAGAAATTCTGACTTATATAATGCTATCAAGTACTAAGTCAGTAAGCGATTCGGTCGGTCTTGCTGTGCAAGTGTTTCTTGACTGTCACCAAGCTCACGATATAACAGCGACGGATATTCACAATATTCACATAAATAATTTTACGAAAGAACAAGGCATGAAAATAATAAATAATATTAATAATCCTAGTGGCGAACTTGTATGATTTTTATGTTTGATATATTAGCTGAATTAACCGGAATTTTAAATTATCAACGTGTTACAAATCAGACTATTTTAGCGTTAATCTAAAAAGTTTAAATTCAGTCTGTAAGGTTAGATTTTCCGTTTCGCAGAAAAAGAAAATGAAATTCGAATTAAGGATGAATCGTCGCCGTTTAACGACTGCGTCGATTGAACGAAACATGCATGTCGCGCGATCTAATTTTCTTTCCGCCCGTCTATCCCTCGTTAATCCCATGTGACTTCAGAACAATTCGACCCGAAAACTTTCCGTCGGGCTTAGCAAAGCCAACTGTCATTTAAGCGTTCGTGTCAAATTTGTCTGGTGAATAAGGCATAAGCGACTTTTAACGCTGGACGCAGAATGTTACAAGGGAATTCTTTTCCAGATATCTCACACGAATCGAGGTTTACGCTTTTCTAAAAATTGTTTGAGTGGATGAGCAAGATATCAATGAACAAAAGTTCCGGTCTACATTTCGTGACCGGAATTATGAGTGGGTTTATGATTTGATTAAGCATAGCGTAAAATAAATATTCTTATTTCAACCATAATTCAGGATTCCTATAGGAATAAAATGAATATTTTGAATATTTTCGAAATATTGCACGAGTCGATGACGGGATGAATTTTTATATTGATATATCATAAGAAATTAAAATACAAGCTTTAAGCAACAGAATTTTCAAAAGTCTACCGTAAATATTTATGCAGAAACAAAACCAATACTGCATATTATAATAGCTACAACTTTTTATTCAAGCACCTTTCCAGAAACAATGATTGCAACTAAGTACTAAATGGGATTTGGGTGTGCGTGTATTTTGCAGCATAAAAACAACAGCATGCATTGTGAGGTAATTTTCGAGCGTGTTTCCTGGCTCAGAGACATGGTGCGACGGATTTCACCAAGATAACGAAAACCTACCTAACTTCTGACATATCATGCATAACAAGTTTGGTATCCGTGGGTTAAAAATTATTCTACCGCTCGATGGAATACACCGACGTGTAACCAAACTTGTCAGTGGTTTACAGAAACTAGCGTGGAACGAATAAATGCAACGGTTGTGCCTTCCAAACCCTCCTCGTAGAGGCCTACGACATGCTGTGATATCTACGTATAAAATAATGCCTACTGCAGACTACCCATTAAATATTTATTCAGATAATGTATCTCGCGACGCACACGCAGGATTAGCGGGATTACAAACTCCCCGCTCCCAATTATATTGCTACCGATATTTTAATCCGTACATTTCGGTTCCATTTGAAATGCGCTCCATGAAACTATTGCTGCAACCCTATTATCGAAATATTTATTATAAATTTGATATACGATTTTATGTCACTTGCGTAATAAAATACGATGAATATTAAACTAGACTATTAGGGGCATTACGTGGAATAATTATTATTTTGAATTATCTCTTTTTAATGAACGCATATTTAATATCCTACGGTAATTGTGAAATTAAATGCATTTTGTCACCAGATCTTGACCGATTTTATTGCCGTTAAGATTTACATCAATAGTTAAAACTTTTTGCACAAAATGAGTTTAGAGCAATATAAAGAGATGTTTTATGGCATGTGAAAACACTTTGACATCAGAAATAGGTCAAAATTGCGTACCTACATTAAATTTAAGCTTTCAACAGTTTGGGGGCATAGCATATCGCGCGTGCACATTTTGCATTAGTGACGGCGCTTATCTGATAAAGATCAAATATTTTCCTATTTGCATGCGTTTCACACACACACATATGCTACGCTGTTTGCATTAACCAGACTCTTTCAAGGCATGTGAATCAGGATCGTAGTGTCAATACGTAATTAGTGGACATAAAACAATCCAAGTTGTGTTTTGTGAGAAATAAAAACTTGTACGTATGGATATTTTCTTCGAGCTAATGCGTTTAAAAGCATATAGGTGTGTGTTATGTGTACATGTCGTAAACAAGCTGATTATACCAATCTTATCCGACAACGGATTTAAAATTCAAGCTTTGCTTATTATTTTTCTAAGGTTTCAATGTGCGATTCTGATAATAATATTCCCACCTAGTGCGTGTGCAAACAGAAAAACCTGGTCGTGACTTGTGTTTAATTGAGTGAATAGCAAATAAAATTTTAACAATATGCATTTAAATGGCGTCTAAATTTGTTATGTGTATGCAAGCTATTCAACTAGTTGATTGTACCAATCTTATCCAACTATTCTTCGAATAGGTCTAAGTGGCCGTTTGCAATCGGTTTTTTAAACGAAGAACAAAATAAATCAATTGAAAGCGGGTCGAATGAGGCATTAGCTACATATACCGCGCTCTTCGTTTTTAAACTATTAGATTTCGAAGAATCAAGATTTAGGTTGTTATTTTAATCACATGTGTACTGGACCATGATGAATTTTGTGCTTTTGTCTTGAAACTGAACCGCATGCCTACTTCTATTGATGATGCATCGTGGGGTGTGAGTGATGGAGATTCACGCAAATGATCTTTTATAATGAAGACTGTTCTCCACATATCAAGTACTTATGTGAATCACGTCTTATTTTAGCCTAACGTCTGTGTATTATTTACACGTTATTTTTCCTCGAGCTAATTGTGACGCCTTTGTTGATGAAATCTGAGGCATTAGCATATACCGCGCTTTCGTTTTTAAACTATTGATTTCGATCGATTTAGATTGTGACGGATGATGAATTTTGTTTGTGAAACTGAACCACCTACTTCTATGAATATTTTGCTTTATGAACAATGCTGATTGCTGTGGAGGCATAAACTTTGATTTATTATCTCAATCGTTATTCTGATATACATGGTTCACTTATTATTGAACTCGTTCCAACTTACTGGTTCGAAATATAACACAGAAATTTCGAGCAAGTTTAAACTTATTCACGTTTTGCAATAAATTTACCTAAAACTTATTGAACGTCTTGTCATTTCGTATCAACTTCTAGTTTCTCCAACTCCCTCATAGCAAAACTCGTGTGAACGGCATCACGTTTGCCTCGTAGATTGACTGATACCTCACTGACCGCGATGATTCTATCAAGAAAGACCACATGTGATGTATGTCATATGTACAACAAGAGGGGTCCATGAGGTCAAGTTTGGCTATAATGTTTTGTTGGCCAGGTGATAAAGCCTTAATACGAGAAGTCGTTTCCGTTAAAAACAACGTTGATTTCAACCAGAAATTTCCATTTTTGTATGCTTTTATTCGTGATAAATAAGGATATGCCTATGTAACTGGCTTACCCTAAATTCAAGATTCAAGATCTCTTTATGACAAAAGAAAGAATTCAAAATCCGCAACTATACGATAACTTGTCGATTATGTGGAACATAAAAATCTTAAAAATCCATGATAAAGAAAATAAGTAATGAATCGATAGAGCATTTTGTTAGCAGTGTTTCGCTTTTGACACAGAAGCTTTGCGAGATTAAGGGTGTCAGTATGAACAAAGATCAAGTGTTCATTGCATTCACTTGACCACTCCTAATCTGGCGAAGTACCGCACTGGCCGTGGAGAGCGCTGAATTTATTCACATAAACAGGTCAGATTAATTTCAATTGATTCACGAAATGTTGTTTGGGGAGTAAACTCGACTGATACAATTTGCTATGCAAGACAAGGCATTGGAACAGTGAATGGACGGAAATGTGCGCCAATGTGTAGATAAAAAAGATAATGATACCTCAAATAACGTGCTTAACGTGGCACAGAAGCTCTACACACGTAGACCAGTTGCTCTACTCTGTTAGACTTTGAAAATAAAAGAAGATATAGAAGAAATGATTTTCAATACATAATAACTCAAAGTCCATGCCGCTTTGAACTGCCTATTTAGCACCGTTATGCTCCAGTGAGAGTGAAACTGTACAGCCACTGGTAGGCACATGTCTACATCACAAAGTTTTATACTTCATCGGGTTTCTCTACAGTTTTGATGCCGAATTAGATCCCGATTCCGGAGAAACATTGTTTTATCAGTGGCAGTAATTTGCCGATCTCTTAGCAGCTCCTGAATCGACTGTTGCAGACACAGCCATAAAATCTATATCCCTTAACTACAAAGCAATGAGCTCAGACATCCTAAAATCACCTTCAAATCGAGCAACGTGACAATTACTCTCGATGCGTACAACATCCATTATTTAGAGTGAGTATGTCTAAAATTGGTGTCACTAAGTAAAGCTGTTATTTTCGTTGATGAAGGTCAACTCCTTTGAGAATTTCCTAGTTTTAAAAGCAGACCTCACTCGCGACTCGAGAGGATTATTCGTAACGCAACTAAAATAGTCACTGAGTTCTTTAACCTAACATCCTAGCAGCGATTGGTTAGACGGACTGAGGAGCATCGAGTGTATGGGCAACCGAAGTGAATTAATTCTGATATACCGAATATTGCATATAGTGTGCGACACTCTGCGGCACCTGTTCAAAATTGGCTCCAATTTCCCGTATGCACTCATATACTCGATTCCAGATTAAATTTTCGCCGGTACTTTAACACAGTCCGTATATGATTTCTGTGTGAACAGTAAATCGCCAGAAATTGTCGTCATTGAAAAAATTGATTTTCAATTAAATGTTACGAAATTTTATATTGAATAATACTGTGTTTGCCCTAGTTTACAGAAAACTATCAGTTCTCATGTTTTACACATGAAATTGAGAAAGCACATTCACGAAATTATACATTCCTTATTGACATTTTTCACGTAATGTCTTACTAGCAACTATTTTTACTCTTCCATCGAAACATAGATCGAAACATGAAAGTACGATTTTTTGCAATATAAAACGTACTTCGATGATATAGTACAGCTGTTTGCTCTATTTACAAAAAAATCTTGAATCTAGATGCGCTTATTTTAATATCTTGTGGAATTTGCACGTAACCATTTGCTCGACGAATTTTGAATGCGTCCAACAAATCTCCGTCTAATAATGTTATTTTCGTGGGGTTAGAACCGATGTTTTCGTAGTGTCAAATGCTACATTATCCAGACCAAGTGTGTCGTTGAGCAATCACCATTGAAGCTGATCATATTTGCGCTGTACAGATTTTCGGCTGTGTCCCACTAAGTGATTTATTTAAACACCCATTAAATACGGGAATCGTACCAGATAACGGGAAAACCGGAGTTGGTACACCAATCTACAAACGTGGAAGTGACTCTCCTTTTGGTGTTTTCTAAAGTAATGTAACGCTTGATGTGTGAAATTGTTATCGGGCATCTCGAGAGCCATAAATTTCTTCCTCATATACAAAATAAGTTAAGAAAAACTTATTCATGCTTGTCTAACTTTCTCACGACGTTAAACGATTGGACGATGTCACTAGACAAAAACGTTCCGTACATGCCTGTTACTTAGAAATATCTTAAATTGTCGATCGGATTGATCACTACTTATCACCTCACACGTTACCTGTCTGAAGTGAAAGTGAAAGTCAGAATTGATGGCTATATCTCCAGAATTATTGTAGCCATGAGCGGCGTCCCACATGGTTTCGTACTGAATCCAATACTGTTCTTAATATTTACAAATGATCTACACAAATTGGTACGACGGAAATTTGTTACATTCGCCAATGATGTAAAAATTTGAATGAAGATCAACTATAACGAAGCTCATTTGCATGCATTTCCATTCCCACACACCCCACGACTGGTTTCGTGCTGTTTGCACTCATCAGGTAGGGAGAGTAAGATTAGCATCCATGCGCCTGAAGATGATCTCTTTTCAGGATTGCTTTGTTTTACAAGCAGACCTGAATAAGCTGCACCAGTGGTAAATTTAAAATTCTGCAAGTTCAAAATATTTCAAGTTTGGAAACCCTCCCCATTCTCATATGTACTTGGCATCCATACGATTGAGTGGAATATCTTGCAGAAAGATCTCTGTATCTGGGTGTCTGGAAAATTAGAAAAACTGTCTGCAATGCGAGGCCGTCTAAAAGCATGCATGCAGCGTACTCAGCTGACTCAGCCGGAATTTCGGACGTTTGCCACCTGCACTCACTTCAAGTTTTGGAATATACAATACAAACTTGGACAACATGGATTAAAAGTACTTCACAGAGTTAATGGTCCAAAAAGCAAATAATTTACAGTAACCATAAGTTAAAAATATAGGGAATGCACAAAAACAACTTGAATGTTTTGTCAATATGGAATGCCAGCTTATGTATTGAGGTGCGAGGTTGGATTTGGTCAACATACATTTGTCAAGTTCTACCTTCAACATGTTCAGGTTTGATGCACAAATGATATGTTGAGGCAGAGAGTTCCATAAAAAACAAACTCAGACAGCAAAGAAGAATCGTTGTCAAGTTGATCTAAAGTTTGGATGGAAAGAAATTTCGCTACTTAAAATGATCTATCACGACACAACTAAAATTGTTACTAGATTGCATAATCTACCCTTTGAGCAGCGACTGACTAGACTGGGATTGTGAACTCTCGAGCGCTGCTGCATATGATCTGACCTGATCCTGATATAATATACGGGGTCCAGCCACTCAGACACCATTTTAAAATTGGTTTCAATCTCCTGACCCGCAGTCACAATCTGACTCTTCAAAGCCCACGTTCCCGATTAAACTGTCATCCGGACTATTATCCAGTCCGTATATGCTTTTTTGTAGAACAGCTAGGGCCAGGGTGATCCGAGATTACTCAAGGTGATATTGGAGAACGAAAACGATCTGGAAAACATACTATTAGACTCATACTTATTAAAGTGTGTTGCTGGCTCAAAAATCCGTATTTTCGCTGATCTCCCATGGTAGGAACGAAAATCAAAAGCCTCCGATCAGGCATCAGCAAGAAGTTTAAGAAGTTTAGTACTGCTTGGTGTTCCTGAGTGTGCTGAAAATCTAGCACCTAATCAAACAGAAAAAACACGATCGACAACAATGGAAGTTTATATCCGAAACTATCGATGTAAATGAAACTGTCGCAATATATACGTTCAGGATACCCAAGTCCATCCAATACAAAGGGGATGGACCCCGACCGCTTAAAATCACCTTCCTGACTAGCAATATGGCTGATTTAATTCGAGCACAATGAACTCAAAACAGTCGCAAGCTACCAAGTGGTGTCAGAATGAGTGCTCCAAAAACAAATAAACTAGATCCTGCAGACAATATAACACTCACAAGCCCAAGTCAAGTCATTTCAATTAGCTCTCCAAAAAACGATCTGTGTCCGACTCAGGTCGAGTCGGAAAATTAGAAACGACTTCAACGCCTCAGCCGTATACTGTGAACCGGATTGAATTTAAGCATACTAACCTTCAATCTTTGCCAAACATATCACAGCTTGGAACTAAAACTAGTCTTTCACATTGCCCATCATTGTTAACCCATAAAACCATAAAGTGTCTCTATACAAACGCGCAGTGTCTGAGAAACAAAATACAGGAGCTTGATACCGTATGTACACAGCACTCACCGGACTTAGTTGCAATTAACGAAACATGGTTTGAACCTCATTTATCGGTGAACGCTTTGATGGATGGGAATTCAGAATACAGCAGGATTTTATACGGATGGATAACATGCTAAAATAATCATTGTAGGCCAATTTTCAAAGTGTCTATTTGGATTGCATTGAGATTACAATATTCCAAACGGGGTTGTCGCGAGAACCACAAATATATAGAATCGCCCGTAAAAAGTGAGCGAATCCGGAATTCTATACGAAAGTGTGTGGGCACATAAAACATCAATCGATTTTAATGATATTATGGTGGATATCGGTAAAATTTGATAATATTTGCTCGTGATATTAAAATATCGTAACACACTTGACGAATGTGCAACATTTCAATGGAAATTTTGCAGCTTGTACCCTAAGTCAAGGAACTGTTTTTCAGTCCTGAAAATTGCAAAATGTTGTGGCTGAGTAAATACCTTCTGCACACCTATCTTCATCTCATACATGATCTTGCCAAGGCTGCAACGGAAAAAATCTCGGTGCCGGGTTATAATAAATTTAACAATATATCGAGTCCTTATTAATAATGATTATTTGGATATTCGCTCTCCAAACCTAAAATCCTGATAATAAATGCATATGCGCTACCAGTAATTGAATTACATAACCTGTTATTTAATAAAAATCTAGGCACCATGTCTATGGAAGCATCTTCAACTCATTGAAATGAATAGTTATCATACAACCAAGTTGGTGCCATATTACAAGAATTTTCATTCTACAAACAACTTGCTCCAACACACGTTTCAAATCAACAATGTTCCTACACTGTTTAATTTGTTGGAATTATTTTTACTCCTCCCGAACCGCTTGGATCCAAATAGGATAGCGAAATTCATTAAAATTTTATACGGATGAACTACAGCATTTTACAGCTTTCTGCTATTAGACAAATTTGGTGGCCAGATTTTGGAGAAAAATGTGTCATTTTCTATCAAGGTTTTTTGATGTTGTATGCGTTGACCAGTACATCTCTCACCCAATATCCGTAAAAGTGTTGTGGATATCAAAGTATTGTGGTGCTCACATCCCCATCCCTTACACACCACTACCGGTTTCGGGCTGTTTGCCATCGTCAGGTGGAGACAGTAAGATCAGGTTCAGTGAGCCTTGAAACAGTGGAAAAGCGATAAACAAGATTATATTTTTATGCCACTGTTATATAGGGTTCTTACAAAGAACCACGATGTTCAAATACATAATCACAAAGTGATTCCGTGTGATTCTGTATTTGAACATCGTGGTTCTTTTTAAGAACCCTATATAACAGTGGCTATAAATATAACTTCGTTTATCGCTTTTCCACTGTTTCAAGGCTCACTGAACCTGATCTTACTGTCTCCACCTGACGATGGCAAACAGCCTGAAACCGGTAGTGGTGTGTAAGGGATGGGGATGTGAGCACCACTATACTTTGGTCTTTTATATGCGCTTCGTGCGCTTGGCCAGGAATCACTTTGTGATTCTGTATTTGAACATCGTGGTTCTTTGTAAGAACCCTATATAACAGTGGCATACAAATATAACTTTGTTTGTTGTGGATATCATTCCACCAGATAATTAGATCAATACTCAAATCCGCGTGGTCTTAATTATTTTTACAAATTGATTTACATCATCTAGACCGTAGCCATTACGTTCAACAGCAAAGGGCGGATCCAAATAAGGATGAACGAAAGAGAATACTGAATGCTTTGTGTCGACAGATAATTGAAACTTGTAATTTCTTTCTGTTCCATAAATCTCATATTCCACGCTGCTTGTATGGCCTGTTATTACTCTATCGTTTTATGAAACCTTTTGCTTGTTTTGACCTTGATTTGCAGCGCACAATTTGTCATAATCTCGATCGCGTGGGACGTTCGGTTATTCGAACTTTGATTTGATTTTTACTCGTGTACGTAAATTCGTACGTATCCGGTATGGTTTTTGAAATAGACCCATATTTTTACCTGATTTACCCAATAATTATGTTGTTTTTCTTATATTTTGAGTACCTTAATATAGTACCGCATTTATTTACAAATTCTTGTTTGGTTTTAATATACCTGGTAATTGTACGCTCCGCTCAACTTCGAGACATCTCATTGATTGTCAATAACAATCAAGAAACCTATTGTGAATGAAAATTTTATGATAGTGAAATAGCTTACTAAGCTGGTCTGCAATTAAATTTTATCTCTCTCCATATAATCATCTTTAATAAATCACTTTTATGTATTGGATAAAAAGCGGCCAAATTCCAAAGTACTCAATGTAGAATTGAATTCTGGAACCGGACCACAGGTGCGGTCATTTTGGCAGTGAAAATACGTCAGGAAATCCAATAAAAACACTCGACATTGGAGAGTCTAAGTTGCCCTCTATCTTTTAACAAATTAATCACAAGCTCGAAATAAAAATGTGAGTGCGTTTGGGGTAATAGCTGATGACCATCAATCACTTAGCCCAAGACAAATATTTCCGATCGTCCGCATATTGCACATCACTGTGTCGATTTTGAAAACGATTGTAACTCCAAAAACAAAATGCATGACAATGTGAAACGTTACGGATAATGCAATCATAATGTGATTGAAATTTACGATTATGTTAGACAGTGACCGAAGTAGAACAAAAACGTAGTTCTAATAATCTTATCGTCATTTGTGATGGAAATACAAACAAAACGTTATAAACTTTTGTAATGTGTTGCTCACATCCCCACTACCGGTTTCTGGCTGGTTGCCGTCGTCAGGTGGAGACAGTAAGATCAGGTTCAGTGAGCCTTGAAACAGTGAATTAAAGGTAAAGAAGGTTATACTTGTATGCCAACTGTTATATAGGGTTCGTACAACGAACCACGATGTTCGACACAGAATCAAAAAGTATTCTTGGTAAAGCCACCGAGGGATATGATGGACCAAAGTATAAAGCGCCTCGAGTGCTTGACCAAGAATCACTTTGTGATTCTGTGTCTGAACATCGTGGTTCGTTGTACGAACCCTATATAACAGTTGGCATACAAGTATAAACTATTATTTTTATTTGCTAATTATTCTATCCATTATCATATGTTTGTCCCTCTGACGAGAGATTCCGTAGCGTATTGCACTGTATTATTCACGAAACTGAACAAACCTTATTGAACAAAGTTCTATTTTCATGCCACACTAAATCTAATCTTATTGTATGCACGGAGGAGTTGCAATTATGAAGGAGATTTTTGGGACTGTGCTGCTGTACCATGTAAATTGTGGTTGCCACTGCAGTAAGCGGCATGCGAAAACACCGCTGGAGTCGCAATGCCATTTGTTAATTCGTATTTCATAGCTCTCATGCTCGGCCAACATGACAGTGTCTTACCTCAGCACAGTAGTATTGACTATGTAGCACTTGCCCTGGATAACGCTTGTTCTTTCATACCATACATACTGTATACACGAGTTTTTTAGGTCTGACGAGATAATCTCACAACACTAGTGCTGCTGTTTTTTCTGAAAATCTAATAAACGTTTGGTGTACCATACTTTTAACACGCATTCACTAAAGATTCACGAGTTCTGAGAATTGTTTTTCAGCATTCACGTTCGACCGTTATTTTACTTCTCAGCATGCCAGTGAGCATGCATATGTTATGTGAGAATATATTTAAAGTATTCTTTAATTTTAAACTAATTATCGGAAATTTTCGGCGGCTAAATATTCGTCAAAAGAACGAAATCAAACCGATTTGTTTATCGCTCGAAAATTCCTCTCGATAGGATTTAGATAATTAAATATTTCGAAACTGATTTCTTAGTGAAGCGTTTCTATTTTCACTAACCGCTAAATCCTGCTGAAGCAATTCAATTTTCGGCTAGTGCTATAACAGCCAATTGACGAAATTTAATCCGCCTAAAATGGCGGAACCGAACCAATATTCACTTAACCTGGGTTTACTGATCGATAAAAGTGTCTGAACCGTTTTTTGGCGAACCTTGTACAATGCAGCATACGTTGAACCATAACTGGCTAGGATAAGTTAATCAGTTCTGTTGCAGTATAGAATAAGTAAGTAAAAATTATATCCTGAATTTTTATGTAATCTCACATGATTTCTTCATTTCTATCGCTAAAATAATCATACCATCAACTCTTGCGAACTATAAAACAATTAATGCATTTGGAATGCAGAGTTTAGACTGTTCGTATCTCAGCAATCCGGGTTAATTGAATCAGTGCATTTTGCGTTCATTGGATGAATTTAGATGTCATTTATTCGTTTTGTATTAGCCGAAATAGACGCAAATTATTTCCTAACTGCAATATTGAAATGAAGTGTCAATAAATCCGAATAAAAATATGACTTCGATTTGCAAGTAATGTGACATAAATAGCGTCAAATTACATATGATTTGCACAAAACTTCTAAATGTAATATTTAACGTCGCTGGTACAGTCTATTTCTGCGATCCATTGCCCTTGAAATTATTGGCCATATTCTTATGTAGAAAATAAATTTCCTCGAACTTCGAGCTATATTAAAATCGTTTGAGGGAATATCAATTAACTGGCACACAATGGTGTCATCGGATTTTAACTTTTCGCTTTTTAGTTCAATATTGAGTTTATTATTTGTAACGAAGAGACTTCGTTACCAATCTCAATTGTTTTCACTTCTTGCAACTCTCTTGTGATACGGACTGATATGAAACTGCTTCAACGCTTTCTTATGAAGAAAACTACTTTTTCGGTAATCGGTACAAAATCATCTTTTCTTTTATGAGTATGTCATATGTGCTTCTGGGTGGGGAATCCAATATAAATTCGTTACTTTTATTTTTATTTGATTTATTTAAGTGGTTGCGAGAAGCGCAAACCACAATCCTCATTAATATTTTAGACACTCAATTTTATAAAAAAATTGAATTCGTTTCAACGCGACGTAACGTCGGAAGTATTTGAGACCACGAGCATTGTATAGATTGGCAAAGCGGAGTCGTTAAATATTTAAACGGTTTACGATCACTTTGAGATTATCTGATCGACAAATAGAAAACAGTTGAATGTATGCAATGTGAGATAAATGTGAACATATGGGATCGATCAGTGTATTTCACAGGGGTCTTGTTATAAAACAACTGTATTTGAAAAGCAGCAGCAGAAAGTACTAGATTATCAGCAAATTAAATTTCATAAACATAAATCCATATTTTAGAAATTAATATTGTATCTCTCCATCTGCAACAACATTTATTACTTTGTGTAACATTTCGGCGATGCTCACTAGTCTAATGATTATTTAGATAACACTAAAGGGGTTGCCATGACAACGATGTCTATGTTAAACTTCCTTAGAACCAATCAAAGCTTTCTTTCAATGTATACCTCAACATCAGACCTTGTCTGTCCAAAGATTGATGGATTGTTTTAAAGTGATTTTTATTTTCATCACATCCTGCAACTCGGAAACGCCAAGTGAAATATATTCTAAATTAATACAGATGAGAAGGAGAAACTGAGCCTACAGAAACTTGAATGTTTCCGTAATTAATCAAATAGTTTATCCGTGAAAAGTTCGTTCTGAAAATAATTTCTAATTTAAAATCGCATAGATTTGAATCCACATTTAAATTCACATTATTTGAATTGAATTGCTAATAAAATAAGTTTCGGGTGAGTCAAAATAATAGCCATCAGAAATTTAAAGTTGAAACAGCGATGGATGTTAACAAGAGATAAACGGGGTTCATGCTAATAATGAATGATTTGAAACTCTAAAAATTTCTTATATATATATATATATATATATATATATATATTAAAGCGAAAGAGTGGGAAAAAAGAAATTAATAGTTTGTCGATATATAGTTGGTTGTGACTGAAAGGGAATAAAATAAATAGATAAATGAATACATATATGCCGATCATTTGATTACTTGATTGATTGATTGACTGATTGCTTGAATAAATCATATAATGAAAGCTAGATGGCTAAATGATTTCATAGATAAACCATTGTGATGGTCTACTTAAGGCTATTAAGCTACACAGCTAATTCATCTCGAAATATTATACAATTTATCGTTATTATTTCAAGAGAATATAATTTTTGCCTTGACCGATTTAACAAAATAATAACGTGAAACTATCTTTCTGGTTTAGGTGGTCATTCGTTCACTTTAGTTTCACTTTGTTCGACCGAGACAGAAAATGCCAATTGACCGTGTGAAGATTATTTGGCATTTATATCGATTATTCGGGTTGTCATTTGGTATACTGTAGAAAGTGCGAATTACACTAAATAACGGCAGCTACACAAAAGATCTGTGCTAATTCGCAATAACGGGAAACGGATAGAAGTCTGGTGGCAAACATCGTAATCCCACAATTAACCTAGTTGTCTAACAAGTGCAAGATACTGATTCGTGTGCCAAGCAGACTGAAAATAGTAATAGAGAGATGACATCAAATAGTGAATTTTAACATAGTGAGAGTTTGAAAGGAACCGGTTCACATCAAATCGCTTGACAAGTAAACACAATGCGAAGTGATATTGGTTATTTGTAGTCTAGAAATTCTTCAGTAATTGATATGTGACGGTGTGATTTATGTAATGGGAGTGGCAAACGCTTCACGGATTTTATGTGAGGTGTGTATCTACAAAGTAATCAAACTTTTGGCTAGACATGGGATTTTCCTCCTTGCAATTGACTTCACTACAATATGGCTATTCTTGGTACCACACACCAATCAACAATCGGATTCTGGCTGTTTTTCATTATCAAGTAGCTGAAACTCAACTCCAGCGAACTTTAAAACAGTCGTTAGATTGAACGTTCTCGTAGCGAAATAAAAGTGCCCAAGAAATGCATTAGTAAACGACTGCAGAATTGGAGAGCTTAATCAGGTTAGAAACTGGAAAAATTGAACTAAAAATGTGATAGACACTGGTCACGGTGTGAAATTTGTTATGGTACATCTAGTAACACCCGGTGTTTGGCATTTTATGGAAGAGGTAGTTGATATCATCAAGCCTTAAAGACATGTATACAGCAGATTAAAATGAGCATAAAGCTTTACAGTGTGGCACTCGGCGTTGCGGCGAGGAGAATTATGCATATTATTCGTTTCTAAATTCGAACCCAGATAACCATAATCACATTTGCCATATGAATAGCCGTGTGGATGTGAAGGACAGAGTCGAATGACCTTAATCGTGTTCACCAGAGGCCGACTGATTTCGTCGTGGTATAAACCGCTTGATACTCATAGTTGTAAGACCAATCAAAGTTTATGAAAAGAGCTCTATTCAACCACGTTTCTTGTATTGAATATCGCCCTTGGCTTGTTGAGAAATGTGTGCCATAACAGAAACGTTTACTTAAAACAGCCCAAAACCATTGCTTTATAAATTTATTGTAATATAAATGCTTACGTTTAGTGACTCAAATCTAATTGATATGCTTAATTTATAATTAGGATAAGTTCACTCGCCTTGCTGAAATTTGACATACTTCTTGCCTCACTTGCTAGTAAGGATACATAGCAAATTGAAGTGATTGCTATCTACTGCTTCCTATTTTTTTTTACCTTATTTTATTCAAATTTCGCAATTAAGGAAAGTTGTTCGGTGTTAAATTTCTTTCTGTATTTGCATTCGGTCATTTATCATAACTAACAGTCTTTGATTGTTCCTATGGAATGATTAATTGCTTCGTGTTGTATGGTAAAATAACACAAAGGGATCGGATAGTTCATGCTAAATTACATACGTTTCACATTAATAGTTAAATCAACTGGACTTTTAACGGTATCAGCATCGTTCACTTATCAACAGCTCGGTATGATTGATTGGTGTTCTCATTACATAAATCGTCTTAATCGCAACTTAACGAAACGTGTTTTTCCCATGTTATGCTTGATTAATTTTAATTATGAGTTGAGGTTATGAAGGGTTTATTTGGTGGATGATTGTGAGCTATACTGCCAAAACAACATGATGGATAATTAGATAATATTGGACACACAAATTGAAAGGGAGCTGGTCAAATATTCAGGTAACTTCTAAGTTCATTTCGACAAACTCTCTTCAAATAAACGAGGTAAACGAGGTAGACGAATTCAAGAGTTTTCTGTACCTTAATTCAATGACCATTACATCCCTCAATACAATTAAATGAGATGGTAATCAACTACAAGTGAAAACAGGCTACATTTACCAAAACCATATAAATAATATGATATATATATATATATAGAATATATAAACTGCACCAGGGCAATCAA
Organism: Atriophallophorus winterbourni; assembly: GCA_013407085.1. Lineage (NCBI taxonomy): Eukaryota > Metazoa > Platyhelminthes > Trematoda > Plagiorchiida > Microphallidae > Atriophallophorus > Atriophallophorus winterbourni. The sequence goes on along the minus strand of JACCGJ010013780.1, from coordinate 267 downwards.
AACAAACTGCCTTTAATTTCCGCAAGTGCAAAATGTTCAAAGTCGGAAAACCCTTTCCCTTTACCTATACACTTGGCACATACCAGCTTGAATGGAGTACATCACAAAAAGATCTCGGAATCTTGGTGTCTGGCACTTTGAAGAACAGCCTACAGTGCGAAGCCGTCTACAAGCGTGCGTGCAACTTGCTCGGTTCACTGAAACGCATTTTCGGACGTTTCCCACCACACTCACTCGCGAAAATACTGAACACTTACATACATCCTG
>JACCGJ010013779.1:0-36827 GCA_013407085.1 Atriophallophorus winterbourni | reverse complement strand
AGACTCCAGCTTGTTTCAGCATGCAGCTCACTACCTCTGACCAATCAATTTAGCACGGTGTAAACCGCACAGCAAAAAGTACTGCACAAGTATATGATGGAATGGAGCGATAAAACTAGCAATGAATGGAACGTCATGTAAACAAAGCGCGAGTGATCAGTTCGAATCAAGCAACGATTTTAAGCAACCCAATTAGACATTTACCGGTGATAGTACCGAGCAAGGGAGCATCAGGTTTGACGATAAATGTTTGAACAACTTGATAAATGGGGCCCACGCCATTGATCGGTGAATTGGACAACTTTATCTCAGCCAATAAGAGGGCAGGTCCGTATCCCATACACAAGAGACCGTCTTTCATGGACCAACTACAAGCGACAATCGGGATATGGTCGATCGGTTTGTGACAGAGACGCAATTTGTCGACCTAAAAGAAAACGGAGGAAAAGTAACGGGAGCATAACATTCAACGGTGTTTTCAACGGGAAACTAGACGAAAAAATGTTTATTAGGGTATAGGAGATACCCTGCCTGTCTACGGGCGATGATCGCCATCAACTTCAATAGCGTTATCACCGGGTTTGGAACCAACATAATTATTGTCGGATGACGTAAGGTTTCGAAACAACGGTTAGTCGGATCTTTCAATGATCTCCCAGGAGAACGCCCGATTGGAGCGCAGATGTGTGATTTTTTCATTCCAATGAGCCACGTCATTGACGACCGTCCGATCTTTTCTCTTCTCACCACCGGGCTCGGTAAATAAGGCGCGATATAGTGAGCGGCAAAGAGGCATAATGTAAGCAAACCATCAACATTTCTTACGTTCAGTGACCTTTGGCTCTAAAAGCCACCGACATTAGTAACATGCTGCTAAAAGAAGAGAGAGTAGAAAATGGCTACCACCGAATGCAAGGAATTCTACACAGGCGGAAACCTGAGTGATATCTTCCACTTAGATAATCTACATTTAGCGGTTGTACACTCAACATTTAGAATTGAAGAAAACACCGCGTAGTCGCTGTAAATGACTAAGGTTGGAAAATGCGACACCTACTTTGCGTACCACAGAAAATACACTTGCATGGGCAAACGAAGCTATTGATCAGGTCTAGGTTGACATCACAGACAGTGAGATTTCAGGGAAAGCCACTCCAGCTTCAAATAAGTAATACACACTAGATAGGTTCCAATCGTAAAACATACCTTCAAAATTTAAGCTCATTGAAGCCCAAAGTTTATTGCATAATAACACGGTCAGCCGCATCATTTAAATCGCTAGCCCTCTCACATGACAGAACTTTAATTCTCACAACCTTTCAACCAGAGAAACTCGTTGATAAGAATGTTCAAAACCTGAATGGGTACTAAAAAATACACTTACATAGCGAAAAGAAAAAGTCCCTTCGGATGTGAAGTGATTTTCGTACACCAAGCCGTCCACCGAACCATCAGAAAGAGCAACAACCAGGAGACCTTAAACGAGTAGAATGTAGAAGCAATAAAGAGGAATGATAACATGCAAGCTGGTAGGTGGTGAAAGTTTCAAATAATTATTTGCCCGAATTCGCTCAAGATTATGATCACAGTCGGTGGCTGTCTATGAAGAAAATATTTGAAAAGTATCTGCATTCAATTCAAAGAGATACGTTCCAACATGGCATAGCACCCACTTAGCGCCACTTGACAAAAACGCACTTTGGCGGGAAAATCGGTTCGATTGATGAGCAAATATTCCAATCATTGTACCGCAGTACGTCAGGCATATCAGTTCAATTAAAACCAGTAAATATTCCCAACTTCCTTTAGGTGATTTGGAGCAAGGCTTGAAATTGCTAGCAAGCTTTGATTAGGATAACTGGCCTTCAAATTGGGAATGTTCAACAAGGCACACAATCCACCACTTCGATAAAGGGGCTGACTCTCATGGAAACGTTTAACGAGGTATAGAGACGCCAGCGCTAACGAGTTTGTATATAAATTGTAATGTGGAGCACATCGAATGACATTTTGGTTAGAGCAATGACAATTATTCTGATCCTGATCTTACTGTCCCTACCTGATGAGTGCAAACAGCACGAAACCGGTCGTGGAGTGTGTGTGACGGAAAAGCATGCAAATGAATATTTTGGTTGATGATGTTTGCGATTTCGAGGATAAATCCTCATTTGCAAATTGAAATTTAGCTTTTATATCTAGGTCCAACAGTTGGTGCAATTTAGCACCGATAACTGTTTGGAATATTTTTGCAACATTCCAATAACAGCAGAACGGTAGTTTTTGTTTAAAGTCAGATTTTTATTAATAAGTAGTATATGACGCTCGAAAAGCAGGACAGAAACACACGACCTGTTTCGCGGTTATTGCCGCTCATCAGGTGTGCGCATCCGTGACCTGACATTCGAACGCCGTTCTGACTTTATGCAGCTTAGTCAGAGCGGAAATATCGAAGCAATTATTAAATAAGAATGGCAGAACCGAATTTAGCATTTGAGGACGGAACGAAATGTCGAATCCGGAAGAAGTGGGATAAAAATTTTTTAATAAACTTATAAAAAGCATGCGACATCAACTCGGACTGTCTCTACCCAATGAGTGCAAAAAATAACAATGTGGTCGTGTTTGCGAAATAAAACAAATCCCATGGCTCAGTGTTTGAGTGCTTGCGAAGCAGCGCATTCGAACAAAAACGCAGCATGAATGATTAAGCAGGAAAATCAACCAATTTAGGGGCGGAAAAATAACTTTCGGAAAAATTTTAAATGGTCTAGCAAGGGTTATTACAAAAGGTACAATTAAAATAGCAAAATTAAAGTAGGATCTCTACATAAATTGCCATTTTCCCCACGAAAGCTCTATTCTTTATGAAGATATTCTAGAAAAATACTAAAAGAAGATTTTTCCTCTTGAGTTCAGCTCTTAAATAATACCTTGAACGATAATTCATGCAGAGGATCAACTTAAAAGTCAATCTTTCTCAAAGACTCGATCAAAACACATCATACTGTTTTCTAGAAGGTCATCATATCGGAGGTATTTATCCCATTTGTTTCACGATATGTTTATCAAAGGGAACTGCACTTTGAACAATTACGTTCGAATATAGCATTGTCCACCTCCACTTCCTTATTACAATAAAAATCGAAAATGGTTTGCGCTAGATGTCCGTTAAAATAAAATCGATTTTCAACAAATAGCGGTAATAATAATAATAATACTTACTGTGAGAAGAACTGAGATCACACAATTTGATATACACAATGGAAAACTTTGCAGACGCTGCATGCCGGTTACAAGGGCGTGCATACTGGTAGTTTACCATAACAAGCGACAGTGACGACCTAATCAAAGAAAAATTGCAATCAATTAATAACGCTTTACTACTCGTGAGTAATAAGAATAACAATTAAGTCAAATGCTTTGTCCACTGTACTGCATTGGAATGCAAATAAAAAAGAATGAAATGGTAAACAGTATCATAGAAATCATTTGCATCACAAAATGGAGCACGTGATGAACGAATTTAGGGGATCAAAATAAATTGGAAAAAATGAGAAAAAGTCATGCTCCCGGAGAGGCTCGAACTCTCGACCTCCGCATTATAAGTACGGCGCTCTAACCAACTAAGCTACGGGAGCTGCACTGCGCTGTAAGAAAAATTAATTTGAAGCATTTCAATTAACATCACATTAATACAATTCTCAAATTGATGTGCTATTCACATCCTTCGACATACACACCACTACCAGTTTCTGGCTGTTTGCCGTCATCAGGTGGAGACAGTAAGATTAGGTTTCATGAGCCTTGAAACAGTGGATAAGTAGTAAACAAAGTTAAACTTGAATGCCACTGTTACACACTGTTACATATTTAACAGTGGCATTCAAGAATAACTTTGAATCCAAATCTCATTATGAACATGTCAAGTAATTAGCTATTCCAACAGATTACTTCGTAACGATGGCTATCATACAAGAAATTACTAAGGATGTGGTCAAACTAGTACAACTGTCGGTGCCCATAGCCGCATTGAACTACCATTGAATTGAACATTATTTACTGAATTGATCACGGCAACTAAAGTCGCTTAAACGTAATCATTTCACATGTATGCAGCGACCAATGCTTGCAATCGATGAATTGGAAAGGGGATGAATGAACCGCAACTGTAGAATCTTCGTTAAACAGACAACAAAGACTAAACTTGGGTTCACGCAAGTGACATTACAAGATCCGATGAAACCACTCTTATTGGCCGGAGGAAGCAGGTGAGTTGCCAAACATTTCGCTGTGACAAGAAACATGTTTTACATGAGAAGATTACAAAAAAGACCCTATTTCTAACGCTGCGGAAAACAAGCCGAATAAAAATACACAGTGAAAAGATATACGAAGAGAGGAGCTCCTTTCTGTTGCGAAAAAGTTACACCTGATTTTTTGAAGACGAGAGGAGTGTATGCAAACAAACGGTAGTTCTATTACAAGCAAAAGCAAAAACCTCGATGAATCTGGAACATTAATAAACTGAGTGAGTTAACATACAATCAATATAAAGTATGATTCTAATTGTCTATTGTGAGTACGGAGTTGGTGACAGAAGTAATATGCTTAATCCGATATCTGCGAGAGGTTTCGAAGAATGTTTGAAACCGATTGAGTTTTCATGATCAGGTAGCTACGGCTTAGAAGCAAACGCTTCTCGCCGTTGACTTATCATAATCCCCCATAGTGAATTCGAACTCAATCAGTTGAACACATAGAAAAGGTTGGTCATATTTCCACCGAAGGGACTTCAAGAAGTAGCATTCAAACTAATGTTTTCAGATACCTCTGAAAGCGATTTATTACTACCGATTATTCGCTGGGAAAGTCCAGTCACTGGTATGACGTGGTCAATTTAGACGCGTCTATGCATGAACCGAAAGCTCTGTGAATTACTACTACACGGACCAGCACAACACGAGCAGAACTTTACACATTTCAAGAAATCACAAGATGACATCAATTTCGTGCGCAGCATTGTAAAACGATTCATTAGACATGGTATGCGATCCAAGAAAGGGAAACTTACATGTTAACGATTGGTGAGCGAACAGACCAAAAAGCGATTGCACCAGAGTTCATCAACGTGATGAAAGTGAGAATCGGATGCGGCGATGGACCGGACGAGCCGTTTGAGGCGGTCGGTTGTGGCGGGGAACGGGAAAGCTGTGACCAACTTGAGCAAATGAAGTCCGAATCCTCCGCGACACCCACATATTCCCGAATGTCAGTGCAAACCAGAGCGGGTGGGGGATTGGTTTCAACAGACTGACAAAATATCAAACAGGTAAATAGCCGTTGTTGTGAAAACATGCAAACGGAAGATAATAATACAAATACATGAGTGATGCGTTTGTTCGTTGGCATGTGTTACACATGTAAGTAGTGGATCTTGAACATAACGTGGACCGAGAAAGTAACAAATGCTGAAGTGCTTTATAAAGCAGGTCTACAGAGCATGATCATCCTAATATGACAGCAACACCTGCGCCGCTTGGGTGGTGTCTTCAAAATGCACAATAGTCGATCGTTGGACAGACTAAATTAGCGGTAGAAAGACCATTGCGAAAAAGATATGAAAGCTATTGGGATTGACCCAATGAGTTGGGCAGAACTTGCTCTTGATCGCTCAGGTTGGATGCACTGGGTAAAGCGCCATCTCTAAGCTTGGAAGAGCAGCTATTGCTATGGTCTGCTAAACGTAGATTACGCCGTCAGCCGGCAACTGTTATTGATTGACCGAGTACTACCTATCGTTGTCAGCACTGTGGGAGCGAAGGTTCCTGTCCAATCAGTCTGTTTGGTCCTTTGAAACGCTGTGGAGTACGAAACCATCATGCGCTGGCCATGGCCTACATCGGCCAAAAGAGGCCAACAGTGCAGTAGGGATGTTGTGCAAGGAAAGCGGAAAAAGTATTGTTCATAGGCGAACAAGACACTTGTGAAGCCAACGCGAAGATGGTGATTAGAGAAATGCGCCACACAGTGTAGTGCATAATAAAATATATTACGTGCGAGTCAACAAACATGCGACTCCTGTCTGACAGCATTGAAGTCTATGAAAAGATTGGTATACACAGATGTTATGAAGCACATTTTAAGGCAGTGTGTAAATTTGAATAATACCAATCTGCTCATACTCGAAATCCCAAGAAAAATACTGCTGCAACTGTCAAATCGAAGTTATGGACCCCTAGGCAGTAACCAAAACAGCAGCATTTCGTGTAAAAACTATAGAACAGCATGATTTCAATCTTACAGGCTGCCGAGAAATAGTAAAGGGGGTTGAAAAAGTAATATATTCGTTTCAGCACATTACTGCATTATCGAAGTGTCAACCTTAGGCGTAAGAATAAATGCAATTCAATGTCTGTAACAGCACATAGAGACAAGGGAGTCTTAGAAATGGACGCCAACGTTCATTATAGGGATATGCAATCGTCCAGCATTTCTGTGCTGTGTGGCTAACACCGTGCTAAATTTATTTGCCACCGGTGTTGAGCTGCATGCTGAAACACGCTGGAGTCTCACTACCATTTTTATTCCCCCCCTCATATGTGTCTAGGCCTGGGCAACCTGGCAGTATCTTAGCCCACGTGCAGTCTTTGACTGTGCGATACTTTGCCTGGATCAGTCTTGTGCTTTCATACCATACCATAGGGTGTTTTACCCGAGCTTGGATAGTGGAATGCCTGCGTGGTGAACCTTAAGGCCCTTTTGCTTCACAAGAAGTTACACTGATGACGTAATCTAGTTTGGTGACGGAACGCTTGCAACCAGCTATACAAGTGAGATTCAACGCGAAGGCAACATTGACACAAACTGCTTGAGCAGCGAGACACTCGCGATGAGAAACTCCAGCGGAACAAAATGAAATCGATTCGGAGAAAGAGAGACAAACCTGGTGGTTGAATGTCAGGTTCACTTGTTCGAACAATTCGGAAGATTTGCGTGGAATCCGGCCACTGGCAGCATAATAAATCGCCCAGGCTTCCGATAAATCTATTACCTGAAACGGTGGAATTCGTGGTAAAAATTATCATAAACAATAATTGTATACCGATTGTTTCACAGAAAAACAATGCTTCAGCCAGTTCCTACAAAACCAGGTTGAAGTTATCCAATAAGAAGAGTACAACAGCGATGGAGTCAATTGAGCTCAAGACAAATAAAACAAATGGAAAACTTTTGAAACCATTACAATCATTTGGATCGTCCATCATTTCGATCAGTGTGTTAAATGAAAAAGTAAACAAAACCCATGGACGAGAAATGATGCGCAACAGCTATCAATAGCAGAATCGTTCGTTCCCGGCCGGAAACTGGCACATGGCACCAAGGCAAGCACCCCTTGTCCACGGATGAACAATCGCGCAAAGGCAATCCTGATTTGCATGCGGGAACCTACTGCGAGCAAACTAACGTTTTATTTTTTTTTTCTAGGTAACATGAAAGTAGCGTAGCCAGCGAGCAGCCTATGCCTGGATCAGGCTTGTGGTTTCATTCATACATCATTTCTACCTATGTCCATATGTTTCGTAACTCTTTTACAAAAACGTATATCACTAGTGCAATCTAACCCATCTATCCTGGTTTAAACTCGCTAAAGAGTACATCTTTGTACATACTACCGGTTTCTACTGTACAGAGAGGACACAGTCAATGCATGGGACGCTATCGTAGTAAAGTGAACATGCCCTACCGATCAGCCATGTGGAACACTATGACTTTATTCATCAACATTATGTGACGTGCAACAACAAAAAATTATTCTCCAAATCGTTTACAATAAAACTCAAGAAAACACAAGCTTTGAGTCGTAAAGAGGGGCATAGCAAAATAGAAACAGTGTTTACCTTCGACCAAGTGTTCAACCCCGTTGACATGAAAATGAAAGCGCGGCCATCATATGTTGTGACAGAGAGAACGCATCTGAATGAAGTGAAGAGCGAGAAACAACAACAGTAATAGCAGCGGAAACATGAAATGAATAGCAATCAAGGATTTAAATACGATATCGATTTTACCGTCAAGGATGCACGCTTTCCAATCACGTGCATCAGCGCCGTTGTAGAGAGAAGGTATCCCGTCTAAAAGCTTCCTATAAAACTAACCAAACTAGTGAAATACCAGTCAGTTTAACTTGCCATCACTTACACTCCAAGAACGATTTGAGAAAGATTTCGCTTGACTATTCGGAAATGCAATACTCTTGTGTTGTACAAAACTGATTTGTCATTGATAGTGAGATGCATGCGGAAGCAAGCTGGAATCTCACTGCCATTTCTATTGTTTTCATGATGATGATGATGAAGCCTGGGAAACCTGACAGTATCTTGGTATACATGCAGTCTATGACAGCGCCGCACCTTGACTGGATCAGGCTTGTGATTTTGAAAAATCCATACCGTTTCTCATGAAGAGTGAAACAGTGGTGCAATAATTAATTACCGTTGCAGAGACAGACAAGAAAGCTGATTCACATAAGCACATGAACGGTCAATAGCGATTAAGCGCTAGTTACTCTGATTGGATTTTTAATCCAGCCCCAATTGTCAAATAGTTAATTGCATCAATCTACGTAAAATTGGCTTTAAAGTTCCAATTGCGTTTGAATGCATAAAAATCTCATATTTCGGGCAAATAAAGGCATATATATCCAGCGTTCAAGGTGCATCAAGTGTGAGTTAGCTATCGATATATTCGAATGTTATAGCTCAGTGAGTTTGTGTTTAATTTCAATTTTCGAAGCACAAAAATACAAATGGCAACCCGTTAATTGAAGCGAATATGATGGGGAAATATTGCAAGCAAGCACCCTTGCCGTCTTCGGCAATGCGAACATACCGACAGCTACACGATTGAGTAAATCTATCGAGTTAGTTCGTAAAAGTGGTAACCTGGTTAACCAAATCACATCAATCGGCAATCGAAGAAAAGCAATTGGATGTGGTGGAATAAGTGATAGTAAAATACTTGAAGCAATAGAAAAAGAGCAGATTCTATATCATGACAAATTTAACTGAATTGATGACCAACACGTCACTTGGTAGGTGACGTGGTAGATGGGTAACTTTAAGAATCAGCCCAGATTCAACCGTGGAACCAGTGGAATCAGTGTCAGCCTCCGATACATAACTTATTAGAACAATGTGCAGATCAATAGATCGTACAGCTTAAAGGAACGAAACCCCAAATTGATTCCCAATGGTTTAGAGCTTATCAGTATAGGTACAACGAATCTCCGTATATAAAGGTAAAACGGATAGTATAATATTGAGTGATGGTTGAGGTAATTGAAATACAGTAAGACGATAGTAATCACAGAATAGAATAACTACATTAACAGGCATAAACTTCGAGTAAAATATTCGAACGAACCTTCCTAAATGGTCCCCACCACGTGGACTCCAAGCCACATTGCGAACACCGGGAAGTGATATTGTAGATTCACTGTAAAGATCCCCTTGAGAATGCGGAACGGATCGGTTGGAAAGTTGATCAATAGCGAAGTCTAGAATTGACGATTACAAGTAATGGATGTGTACTGAGTTCAGTCGGATCCATTGTGCCATTTTGTACAACGTTCTCCGTGAGTATCACGTTGGCGTCAACCCTTTGATCAATGACGATTCGATAAACAGAAGAGCCAGATAACGGAGATGGTTCTTTGGAAACGAACAATGGATTCTATGGAACAGATGAATAGCAGAGCCTGACTATAATGTTAAAAGTATCCGAGATTGAGAGAACATGAAAACGATGCGCGTTTTTAGTCCCGAAAAAGAACCGTCCACACCTGAATGCAACAGGCTAGCAAACTTAGATTGTGTGTATTAGAAAACTTAGCTTCTCGTGGGTGAAATTCTTAACTATAACGAAACAGCTGAAGACCGATGGCGCGTTACCACTTCCAAGCGCAATACCGGCATTAAAAAATGTTTTGAGAAATGCGATATCTTCCTGCATCCATTCTTCGACAAAAGATGAGTATCACAAAGCAGGATCTTTAATGCCAACTTAGCGTTTCTAGCAGCACAACCCTTGTTTTTAATTATTATTGTATATGTTTCAAACGGCTGCGCGTCCAGCATGCTTATGTAAGAAAATGTTAAACTAGTTGACCGGAAATTAGCTACAACGAGTTGTTGTTGTTGGTTTTCTATGGTTGACGTCCGTCAAAGATGTGCAACGTAAGCGCAGAGTGAGACTCCGTAACGTTTCACGCAACTATACAGTCTAGTTCGGCAGGAAAAATCCCATCGCTTCTCTGTTCATCCACGGTAGATTCAAGACGCAACGAATGAAAAATAGAAAGCAATTAGTTTCCGTTCGTATCTGGTGTCAACGGTTCAGGATTAGTTGGTAAAGCGCCATCAACAACGTTCGTATCTTGTTTAGCTATTTTCTCAGACACCTGAGTTCGATCTAGGCCAGATGAGAGTTGCTCGTATAATCGGATTATTAATTGTGTTTTCACATGCAGATCTGAATCGGTGGCAAATCAATTTAGAACGGTATTGTCTAAACACACATGAGTATTACATCACTGCAAATCCGAGCGCAGAGATTACTCCAAAGATGGGTCATCTAAAATACGATGTGCCTGATCGTCAACGCATCAATCTACAGTCCAATATAAATGCCCCAAACTCGAGTGTTTGCGCCATTTATGTTTGCACACAGCAAACAAAACCTTTTCCAAATTAATTTAAATAAATGTATGAAAACCCAGGATTCAGACAAGTTGCCACACAGTCAAAGATAGCATGTCAACTGAAATATTGTCAAGCCGTCCCGATATGTGCAGATGCATGTATGTGTGTATGAAATCACAAGCCTGATCCAGGCAAAGTGCCGCAGAGTCATATACTGCAGGTGGGCATAGATGCTATTCGGTTGTCCGGGCCTAGACAAACATGGGAAACGAAAAGCGCAATGGCAGTAAGATTGTAGCATGTGTTCGCATGAAACTCACTACCGGTGGCAAATTAATTTAACGAGGTGTTAGCTGCACCGCATAGAAGCGCTCAACGATTGCACATCTGTGCAGATGCATACGAGATAATGGAGTTAAGAGTGCAACCAGTTGACGAATACAGCTTATCGTTGGTGGGTATCAATTAAGTATGAGGTTAACTGTGCGACACAGAAGTACTATACGGTTTTACATTAGTGTTTTTGCATTTATTGCTAAAAATGAAACCATGTGGTGAAACCAAGTGTTTAATATCGAAAATATGTTTTTAAGGCTCGGAAATGTTCTTTTTATAAGGCTTTATACAACCAAGGTAATTATTCTAAATTATATGCTGCGAGTTCACGGTTATCTTACAATCGGTAAAAATGCACGACATTATAGACGAAAACAAAGCTATACTACTGGTCGAAACCTAAAGACACTAAAATTACTCAAACGTAACTCTGCCAATGCTTGTGGAAGTGTCTAAGGCAATTTAATACAATGAAGAGAAAAGACTGGAGAACTAGGTGGGTTAAATTTTAATTTATACGTGTGCAATGACCAAATGGTCAGTAGACATCCGATGGTGAAACTAAAATTGATGGATATTACCATTGTGAATCTTTATACTCAAATGCATAAACAATCTTGTGTTTCCTCTCGAGTTGGATTAGAATGTATGATACCAACTAGGATTACAAAAGTAAGGAAGAACATATGTCTTTCAAAACTGTTCGACTGATAATTAAGATTAGATTTACAATGATTTAATTACAAGAGGGTGGTATTATCTGGTCTCATTAAACGTAAACTTTGTGGAGTACAAGTTTGAAAAAAACATACCAATACCAGTAAATAATCGCTGCAAGGAATAGCAAGTTTATCTTCAGGAGACCCGGAAAAACCACCAAGACAACACAATTTCGAATGAGTTGGAATAAAAGTAGAAGCGATGGGACTGCATCCAAGTGTCATATATGTTTTCCCGCTAAAGTTGAAAGAGAACAATGAAACGATAAGTGAACCAAAATAGGAAAACGAATATATTTATCTATAAGCAATGAAATTCGAACAACGAACTCAGGTGCTATGAAATTCCAGACTCAACAAAAATTGATCGCATAATTATTCATTCTCATTCAGTTATTTCGAACGTGGTTTAGTACTTTAAGATACCCGCTTTCGATTTATTTTCGAAAAGTAAAATAATTATATTTGAAATCCGAAGGTCCGATATCAGCAATAAGAGAGCTAGCGGGCGAAGCATGTGCAAGATGATCTTTTCCTATTCATTGATATAACTAACAAAAACCATTTTATGGATAGCATTGTTGTGCATGCGGTGGTACTGATAAATACCTATACTGGTACGGGCAAAGCGTTCGACAATAGATGCGGTCTCAAAGTAAAGCCCAAGTTTTGCTACAATACAAAAACAGTACTCAAACTAGCACTTGAAGAATCTATCCTTATGTTGTGTAATAATCCTCTGGCGCCAGGTTGTCTGGAAAATTACAGCTGCCTTGGAAATACATGATGAAACCTGCCATTTAATAACGTTAAAATAATAAAAAGCCCGGTAAAGCGACAGACAGATCCAAGCAAAGGGCTCCAAGGTTGTCACACTTGGGGTGGTAGTGTGAATAAGCCGCTGCTATTTATAAAATTCTCCCATGTAGTATCTGTCTCAAATAGCCTCTAACAGTCGCGTCCAGCCCCTCGTCTGCATGGGTGGCTTTACACAAGCCCGGTGGAACTGCTCTAACTGGCAGGGAAAGTGCGAAGGTGAGTGACTAAGGCCTTAAAGCCAGTTTGCTCCGGGCATATTGAGCTCGTCAGCTACCGGCAAGCCATATTGGAGAAGAAAAACCCTGATTCCAAACCACCGTTGTATTGTGGATTATCCGATTGCTGGAAAGACTTCGGGAGAAAACCCTGAAGAAAAATCTGGTGAACAGTCAAGTAGGCTGATAACAACTGGCGCACAGCGCTTTCTATCTGTCAACACCCTGCTGCCTTGTAGGTTGCACATGGTTATGCAAAGGCTAGAGAGGTGTACTCGAACAACCACCAAGTGGTACTGGGGATATCACTTGTGTACTATCCCCAAAAAACCTCATGGGCTTTTAAGCAGATTTAAATCTGTAACCACCTTGGAATGCGTTGTTAAGTGTCAACCTGTCGCCTACAGCATCAGTGGGCCGATGTGGCGGATCAACTCAGCATGGATGGTCACGGAGTTCATTTGGCACCTGACACAATTCGTGTCACGGCGTGCACATATCGCAATGAATAGTTTTGGGCATTTGCTTGAAACCACTAGCTCCAAGGTGGTTACAGAATTTAAATCTGCTTAAAAGCCCATTTGCTTCAAAGCAATTTGGCAATTTTCCATCCTCAAGGCGAGGTTCGACAGACTATCAGCATCTCGTTCAATAACGAGCGTGCAACTACATGAGGTAGGCAAAACATTTCCTTTAAAATTCTGCGTGCTCTTTTATAACCTTCTTCAGGCGGCAACATCACGCAAGCGTCAATCGTATTTCGAGCTTTACCTCGGCAATAATATGTAAGGTACAATAAAAGCTGGCCATAATCACTAGTTTTTGATTCTATATGGCATTAAAACTGCCTTATAAATTTCTAATAGTCCACTGGATTACCATTAAATGATGATAACTCAACCTTTGGCGGTGAAGCAGAATTGTTCACGATTCTCTGTGGTGCTTTGACCACTTACGATTCAAGTTGACGATCAGCGAAAGGAAAATTAGCCACAGGATTGTCTTTGGATCGGCACAAGCGAGCTATCATTTCCTTCGCTATCACTGTAAGTCACACATAGACTGTTCGGGTTTAGGTTCTTAATTCGAATTACCTAAAAACGACACGCAAGAGCTACGTGAGGCGTAACCAGCAGTGTCATTACAATCACTATCAACATGTTTCCCAGTAGTGTTCAACCGTTTTGATTTCTTACGCATTATCAATTAATGCAAAAAACAGAGATATTAAAAACAGAAAAGCAGGGGACGTCACCAATATTGAAACAAAATAGAATAGCGGCACAAAGATCCAAGTTGATCCTCGTTCAATTTATCAGGCGATCAAAATTTACCGTTTCCAAATGAGCAATTCAATTCTCTGTTCCTCCAAATAGAACAAACCGAGTTGTGAACTGTATCGACTGTTGTTGTGTGGTTGGCCTCCTTCGTTCGATGTCGACCATGAATGTACATCACAAACGAATGAATGTTCAAGTTTTGCAGCTTTTTGAGTGACTAAACAGTCTGATTCGGGAGGAACATTCTCTCCCGCAGCGCTGGCAACGATAGTCAGAACTCGGTTGTATTGCGTCAGTTGCACGTCGGCGGCGTGATCTGCGTTCAGCCGCCAAGAGCTGTATCTGCTCTTCCCCAGCATACAGACGACGCTTATACAGTGCCTCTAATGTAAGCGGTCGAAAGCAATTTCTTCCCAACTCGCCGGGTCAATGCCAAGAGCTTTCATATCTCTTTTGCAAACGTCTTTGTACCGCAAGTGCGGTCTGCCCAATGGTCGACTTCCTATTTGCAACTCACCTTAAAGTAGATCTTTCGGAAAACGACCATTTTCCATTTTATAGACATGACCAAGCCAGCGCAGGCGGCGCTGTCGCAATAGAGTGAACATGCTCTGTAGACCAGCTTTCATAAGCACTTCAGCATTAGTCACTCTGTCCATCCACGATATGTTCAAGATACGACGGATGCTTCGTAGATGGAAAGCATTCAGCTTCCGTTCGTGTCTCGCGTGGGTCGTCCAGTTTTCACGGCCGTACAGTAAAGCATTTAGTACGCACGCGCTGTACACCATCATCTTCGTCTTTACAGTCAGCTTGCGGTTACCCCAAACACGAGAGTTCAAACGGGACAAGATGACAGCTGCTCCGCCTTTCCGCTTATCAATCTCCGTGTCTAGCAAGAGGTTATCCGCAATGGTTAAAACAAGGTATGGGAACTGATGTACTGATTCAAGCTGACAGTTTCCAACAGTTATGATTGGAGACGATACAGTCTTTTGGCCAAGAACTTTGATCTTGCTCATGCTGATTGTTAGACCAAAGTCTTTGCACGCCGACGAAAAACAGTCCATTAGAGACTGAAGGTGCTCTTGGGAGTGAGAAATAAAGGCTGCATCGTTGGCAAACAGCAGGTCACGTATTAGCACATTTCGTGCCTTGATTTGCGCTCTCAACCGGTTTAAGTTGAAAAGCTTGCCATCACTTCGCGTGCATAGGTAAATACCTTCTGTTCTCGTCCTGAAAGCGTGCATCAGAAGCAGAGCAAAAAATTGCCGATCAACGTGGGAGCAAGAACACACCCTTGTTCGACGCCTCGGCGAAATTCGAAGGCTTCTCACCTGAAACCGTTAAAATGAACTGAGCATTTCATGTCTGAGTGAAACGAAATAACGAGCTTTAGCAGTCTTGGGGGGGCAGCCTATCAAATCAAGCATTATAAAAAGACCCTCTTTGCTGACGTAGTATAATGCCTTCGCTAAATCAACAAAAACAGCGTATAATGGCATACGCTCTTCCCGACACTTTTCTTGAAGTTGTCTCTGGGAGAAAATCATGTCAAAGGTTGATCTTCCCTTGCTGAAGCCACATTGAGATTCGGAGTAAATTCTATCAGCTAAAACTTGCAGCCGGATCTATGAGACTCTAGCAAACAATTTGCCTACAACATTCAGAAAGAGATTCCTCTGTAATTGTTGCAGTCGCCTCTATCTCCTTTATTCTTGAACAGCGTGATGATTATTGTGTCTCGCATCTCTTATGGGACACACTCCTCTTGCCAGCACTGAAGAAGAAAATGATGAAGCGGTTGTAATAATGCTGTTCTACTGCATTTGATGAGCTCAGGTGGAATTCCGTCGTCACCAGGGGCCTTCCCATTTGCTAAGCGGTCGATTGCTCTATTGAGCTCATTAAGAGTAGGGGGAGTATCTAGATATTTAATAGTCGGCAACCGCTCGATTTTTTTCAAATACATGTGGTAAAACCGTACTGTCCCTAGAGTAGAGAGAGGAGAAGTGCTCTACCCATCTTTCCATCTGCTGAGTTCTGTCCACAATCGGGTCACCAGATACAGACTTAATGGGAGCAGTTTTAAGTTTGTTTGGACCAGTGGCTCTCTTGATACCATCATACATGCCGTGAAAATTTACAGTATCCGCAGCTTTTTGGATACTGAGGCTAATTTCTGTCCAGTAGTCATTTGCACATTGCCTTGCAGTCTGTTGGATCTTATTTCTGGCTGCTCTTAAAAGTCGTAAGTTTCCATCTGTTGGTATACCTTTGAACCTCAAGAATGCTGACCGTTTCTCATCCAACACAGCAGTCATCTCAGAAGCTTTCGCTTCGAACCAGTCGCTCGTTCGAGCTTTCTTCGGACCGAAAGTGGAAAGTGCGACTCGGCATATGCAGCTTTTAATCGATTCCCAGTTTTCTGAAGCCGATTCAAGTGGGGTTGTCTTGCTGAATTCGGCTGTAAGGCTTTTACAAATCGCGCAGCTAGATTAGGTTCGCACATGCGAGTGACGTCAATCCTAGGCTTACCAGACAATTTGGTGCGGTGAAATCACGTGTCGGAAAGCTTTAGTTTTGCACAGACCAGTGAATGATCACGGTCACAGTCTGCGCTATGATATGATCTGGTGAGAAGTTCGCTTCTTATATTAGTGCGCCCCACAAGAATAAGATCAAGCTGGTGCCAGTGCTTAGAGCGAGAATGTTTCCAAGAGACCTTATGCTGCGGTTTTGTTTGAAAGAAAGTGTTACTAACACAGAGACTGAACTGTGTGCATAATTCTAAAAGGCGTAGTCCATTTTCATTGGTTTTACCTACACCGAATCTCCCGAGGCAGTTTCGCCAAGATTCGTATCGACTAATGTCGTTGTTTAACGAGTAGACCACATGTTTATTAGTTCGACAATTCAAAACAATGATTCGAGTTTACTACGGTTCTATTAACAAGATTAATAGACAATAACAATGGTCAAATCTCAACTGTACCGGGTTGTACAAATGATGTGAGCCAAAAATGCTCGAAGTTTCCAAATGACAACAATAAATTCAGCCAATGCTGACAAGATAGACAATACAATGGTGAACAATCGTCTCTGTTTTTTCCAAATAACACGTGCAAAAATATGTGGAATTTAATGGCAGCCAAGCAATATAAATTACATCAGTAAAGCAAACGGGGTATAAAAGTGGATGAGGAAAATGTGTACACGAAAACAATGTAAGATAAAATTGTTGAGAATTAGGAAGAATCGAATTGTTCAAACAGAAAATAAAAAGGAATTTCACACAAAAATTTCGTCATTTACAGTGCTATCAACACGTAATTTGACCTGTCTGTCAGTAAGATAGTCATTTATCCAATTCAGCAAAATTCCCGTTATTCGATAAGCTTCAAGCATTTTTATTAGAATGTCAAGGTTGACTTTATCGGAAGCATTAGAAATATCGATGTAGCAAGCATATACAGCTTCACCTTCATCTAATGCCTTGCTCCAATCCTCCAACGTTGTATGAATGTTAAATAAACAGCAATGATTTCTTAGAATACCTTGTTGTGCTGCAGTCAAAATATTTTGGTTTACAAAATGTTCCCTCCCGCGCAGTCACAATGCGTTCCATCAATTTAGAGATCACCGTAATTAGCGTTACCGGTCTATAGTTTGCTGTCTGGAGGGCTACCGCCTTCAAAAATTAAAGTTATCATCTAGCCTTTAAAATGCGGTTGTACGTTTCTTTTATGTAGTTTGAGTTTGAATCAGCACGTGAGAGGAGCAGTCAAGGCAACGTGACACCTGAAAAGTATGGCAGGGATAATTCTGTCTGCCACAGTGGTCTTTTTTCGTTCAATTGACAAAGTTCCTGCCTAACCATATATTCCTTGACAGTCATTTCACGTAATAATTCTGAACGTGGCCAATTTGTTACAACTTGATATGAGAAACAACTCATAGGATTGAAGACATTCGAGTAAAACTTAGCTTAAGCATCGGCGGTATCTTAGGCAGAGTGAGTCAAACCATTGGAGGTTTATACAGAGAATACCCCTGGTTTGATTCTTGATCGCCCATTTACTATTTTGAAAAGAAGCCTATGATTCTTTGTCTTAAACAAGTTCCATTGAAACTGCATACGATTTTTTCTTACAAAAATCCTTACGTGATTCAGTAAATCACAGAATTGCTTCCAAGTTGCTTCCGTAACAAAGTTTTTAGGATTTACCCAAGACTCTCTCTTCATAGCTAACCAATTCTTAGTTCTACTTCGGATGAAAAAAATGGTAGATTTGTTTGCATTTGTGTGGTACAAAACTCGAGTTTTGTCAATCTTGGAATTCAAACAATTTAAAAATGCATTGATATATAAACCAGAATCCATGAAATCAAACGCTCGAGTGTGTACATCCGTGAGACTGATATTTAGGGATTGAAATTGTATTTTCCTGAAAACTATAGTCTTTTTGCTTAATCGCCCCGCAATTCATACAAAATCAAAGAAAAGCAGTGCATACTCACTCTTTTGCAGTGGTGGCAGTCATTGAATATTCTCTACCGTGGTTACTTCGGGCGTTAAGACAAGGTCAAGGGTTGAAGGTTGGTCAAGAACAGGTCTGCGAGTTGGCTGATCAACGTGGTTGTGTATTGAAATGATTTCGATAACGTCCTTCAATTTATGTTCAAACGAATTCAGGCAGTGTTCAATTCACGAACATAGATGCGAGAGATTAAAATCGCATATGATCAACAATAGGGTAATCTGGCAGCTTGTGATGTATCGCAAGGATTCGATTAGTTGATCAGTAAATGAGCTTTCAGTTGATGGCGGGCGGTAAATTATGCTGACCGTACATTCATCTCCATTGATTAGGTTTACTGAACACAACATCATATCAGGAAGGCAGAGGTAAGGATGATCGATTACGTTACACTACGATAAATGTTCATGAAAGTAGACTGTAACTACATCGCTGGATCTTAGGCAATCGCGATGAATTTTTGTGATTCAAGAGCTCAGCATCATTCATTTATGGCTGGAACCAAGTCTCTATACCTGAAAACAAATCGGGTAAAATTCTGTCAAGATGCTCGCATTTGTTAATTTGTTGGTTAAACACTGAGCGTTCGTGAATATCCACCTTGTCGTATTTATCTTACAAAATGTAGAATCGTGTTATGTAGCCATTTGTCCGACTCGCGATGTGTCTGGCTTGTTTTGTTTTTTAAGTAACATTCAGACTGCGAGTGACAAGATAACAATCAAACTGTGGCTGTCATGGTTTTCTGGGTAGTAGAGAGGCAAAATGCTTGGGCTCGCTTAGTCTTACGTCCGGTGTATGTTTTGCGCGGCACGATTTCCAGTTGGTATTGATAGCGATAGCCATCTTGGTCGTTAGAAAAGTGATCTTCATAGGACTGGGCCCATCTTTTTTGTAGTTGGAGGATATAGGTATTCTAAAAGTATTATGATGGATGTATCGTGATGTTGCAGTAGAGACAGTCGTTGAGTTGTTCTTAACCCAACAGCAAGGAAAGCAGAAAAAGACCGGAATGAAACGTTGATCAGGAGTCTAAGGTCCAAACGCTCAGTGAGTGCGTTTCGACCGTGGACATGTTTTGTATTTGTATGACAACAACAGAGTGAACGTGTGAGGGTACACCATGATCGTTGGAATGTGCATAGTAGGAAAGATTGAAGTTAGTTGTCAGACAATTTGAATTTGAACTTAGTGAAGATGTAGTTTGTTGCCAAGGTACAACATGGATTAACCAGCCACAACATCTCTCCTTTGCGGCTTCGGTCGATCAGGTAATCTGGCATGTTTTATTCGTTAGGAGGGTGCCCTCTCAACAAAAAGTGTCTACAATAGGTAAATCACGAAATTCAAAGGCATTAACAATGTAAAACCATTGCTTCAAATCATGCTGCATTAATTCTGAATTCGATACTTGATCAACATTTTTGGGAATACATAGGAATATTAAACTACGTAAAGTAGACTAGTTTGGACAAGTGGTTTGACCTTTTAGTTCCCGCTAGGTCATGTCGGCTTGGACTCGACAGGCCACACAAGGACTAGAAATTAGTAGATACGCATTGAAAATAACTTCTTCCACGTCAGATGCAGCTCGCAATGTCACCCTTAATATAGGCGCGAACAGTCTACGTGAATTGAAAGAAGTCATGCTGATGATCTCATCTAGCTTGATAGCGAAACGTGTAGGGAGCATTAATGGCGAGTTAAGCGCGTCATCGAAGAACTTACTCATGCTTTTAAGCCCATGTGTTTACAGAGCATAGTCCATTACTTGAGCTCATATGCTTACCTTGCTGAAAACGCGTTTCTGCTGACTCCGGTACATTTGTGCCGATTACACAGAGAGCGATGTCAATCTCAGTTAAATGAGCGTTAGTGTAACGTTTTCTAGTTGCTCGAATCTTCCGCTGGAGCGAATGCGTTGGATCGGAGCGACGCGATCCAAGCGGTCAAAAAGCGAACGAGGTTAAAGAAAAGTGATGATGTTCAATGAGTTTCGATCCGAATGGGTTGAAACAACTATTAGTGGATTCGAATAGATGTGATCTTCTCAGCAGTATACGAAAAGGAACGATATTCTCTATCCCCTGGTATATTGCAAGCGTAGGTAAATTCGGGTTAAAAACTTTAAAAATTAGATTGCTCGAACTTGAAACAGCTATATTCCGAACGAGAAAGTTCAGACGATTTAATTGATATAAACCCTCTAACTCTGACAAAGTAGTGAGGAAATAAATCCAAATGTATGAGAGCATATATTTATGCATCCATACAGCACGTCACGAATATGTATTGAACCAAAAAGATATTACTATCAATGATATCAAATCATGGAAATAGTCCAACATTATATCAAATAACACAGCAAAGATTCACATGTCAAATTTACACGGGACAGGTTATGCAATGCTCCTTAACAAATCTGAATGATGTGCCTGTATTTAAACACTTTGTACGCAAGAAATGTTTCATTAAAAATCAGCATGCAAGTCCAAACCTTATTCACCTATAGGTTGCATACTTTTTCAGAAAAATCAAGAGTTCTTGCTAGCAAATTCCTCAAATACGGACTCGGGTGTAGTCGGTCCAACATTTATTCTGTAAGATGCTCACCCCCTCTTCCGCACACCATTTTTTCTAATAAAATTACTATAAAATGCCTGTACACGAACGCACAGTGTAGAAGCAACAAAAACGACTAACCAGGTGTAGTTTTTTCATGAATTGTTCACCACCCATCATCGCCGTGACGAATAGGTAGTTACAGGCTCGTCAAACAAATAGTGAATTACGCGACATGTCACTTATTCGCCATGACCATGAAACGAAAATTGAAGAAGTATCATTATACTCAATCCAAAACCTTCTGTGTCGTTAGATCATGGTTCTAGAAATTTTATTACGAAAAACACTCAGGAGCTTATTCAGATTAGCTAACGACAAATGCTATGTTTAATGAGTATTATGTTGCTCACTCAGGCAAGGATGTATCCTCTCACCGATACTCTTCTTCCTAACAATAGACTGGATTGTGAGACAGGCGACCGATGACAGGGCAGCGAGCATTCCATGGAACCCAGCGGGACCGCTAGAAAACCTGGACTATGCGAATGATGTTGCCCTCTTGGCATGCAATATCAGTAACATCCAGAAAAAAAGCGATCGACTATCGGCAATTGGCAAGACTGTTGGCTTAGAAATTAACCCTGACAAATCATAGGTTATGCGGAAGAATGTTCCGAAACAACCACCAGTGTTCGTGGACGGTCAACCGCTTAGTAAGGTTACAGAAACAATCTACTTTGGGAGCAAACTGACTGTAAATGGTGACTGTAAAGATGAGGTCAGGAGAAGGATCGGGAAGGCGAACCAAGCATTCTGCATGCTGAATTCCATTTGGAAATCCTCCGTTCTCAGCATTAACACGAAGATCCGACTTTTCAAAAGCAACGTTCTGAGTGTGTTGCTGTATGCATCGTAATGCTAGATGACGACCGCTGCCATTGAGTGCAGAATGAACGTGTTTCAAACTAAGCGCTCGAGAAGGATTCTACGGATTTTTTGGCCACACACAATTTCGAACGAAGAGCTCCTGAGAAAAACTGTACTGGACGTGGTATCTACCTTATTCAAAAGACGATGGTGGTGATGGTTCGGTCATGTCTGCAGGATGGATTCCAGTTCGCATACAAAGGTAGCCATTCACTGGCTTTCACAAGGTGAACGAAAAAGGTGACGGCCCAAGGAAACTTGGCGCAGAACGTTGGAACGCAAACTACATGCACAAGGATTCACGGTGCAGACGGCAGTAGAAGCAGCGGCAGACCGGCACCACTGGCGTGAGGTTGTCTTCGCCTCTTGTGCCACCCGGCACGGAGAGGACTAAGTAAGTGAGTGAGTGATGTTGCTCACTCTCTTCACAGAAAATTTACAATCTGGCCATTCTTGACATGGTTAGTCCCATAATAACTTGTGGATTTTTAATTATATATGACTTCAATTCTCCGAGTCTTCATAGCTGTACTATTCATTCGGTGAAACACTCGAACCCGCATTCAGTGATTTGTTGGACGACATTCCTCTTTATAACTATATTGTATGTAATCCTCGAAATTTTACCGTGAATAAGTGATCACTTCGGCATCCAGTTCGACTATCTGTCTTAAGCTGTAAAAACAAATGATGTCCATAAACCATTTAGACACAACAACATTATGGTTCCGAGTAATTCTATTTAGAACGCCTTTAACTTCTAACCAGAGACCAGCAACGTACATGAGTTTTGGTCAAGACTATTATCTCATCTGAAGAATTCAATCAAAATGAGCTACACATTTGTTCACATAAACTCAAGAAAAAACTCGATTTCGCACTAAAATGCCGACCGAATTCCATGCTTTATACAGTTTAAAACTGGAAAGAATTTGAGGCCGACCGAATAACTTCGCTCATATTGAAACAATGTGCGCACATGCTATACAAATCACTTATATACTTGTCCAATCAAACACTGGTAAATGGCGTGATTACTACAGAGAGCACTCTCTGCTATTACAAAGAGATTTTGATATACTTTAATATTAGTCGTTCCAGAACAAACTGCCATGTAACTTCAACAGAGGCAGGATCATGTATTTAGGAAAGCATGTCGAGTTCACCTACCATATAGGTTTACTTGTCCTTGAAATGTGCAGCGAAGAAAAAAATGGTTGTCTGGATATGATCCAGTGTGTAAACGTCATACCAAGCTTACACTGCATTTACAAGAGTAAAAAGCGTCTTCAATCTGCTCAAACGGGTATTTGGGAAATTTCCGTCACAGATATTTTCAATAAACGTGAATACATACCTGACTCCAATCATGGAATACGCTATGTAGTCATGGACTCCGTGTCAATTCTATCACTGCTTAACAAAACTATTGTTATTCTTTTTCTCGAAAAATACACAGGCGCCTATACACATCAATATCAGTAACTACAGCCAGTAGAAAGTGAGTAAGATATAAGTATCTTTTTTCGCAACCCCTAACGCATTTTGGTTTAAGCTCACTAGCTCGTGGCAACTGTAATTTCTCTTTCTAACACATTTGCATTTGCGTTAAAACCCCGCTAACTCTTTCCCAGTTTTATTGCTATTCAATATCCCTGTATCGGAAGTCCGAATGCACGCGGTTTTAACTGAACCTGTTCCGGAGGATGTGGTGGGTAAATTTATCCCGGGTTGACGCCTTGCCAGTACAAATACCGCAAAAATCAATTGATGGTGCAGGCTAAACGCAAATGTCGCCCGCTATTAGACCTTGGATCCTCAAGCATTTCTTTGTTTGCTTTTTCGACCCACCTCTCAATCTACCCTGCGCGGTTCGTTCAACTTGGTTGTATTTCCCACGCTCTGATTAAATATTACGAAATTTTGCCGATTCTGTGAAATTGCAATCAATAATACCTGCACTACTAAGATATAAATATCTATTTCATATATCTTCATCATGACTCATTACTTTTCCATGCTTAAAGGCTGGTTGTGGTCAGTAAGTAGCCACAGGTATCGAGTGTTGTACATGCAGACGCTGGGCGCACCAAAAGTGCTCTAGTATTATAAGAGACCATTACACCATATATGCAGTTCATACATGGTTCGAATGGGTCTGCATGCAATGCAAAGAAGTTGCACGGAAGGCTTATCGTAAGCAAGATTCCCAATTACTCGCAACATTGCAGGAACCAAACCAAAGATCTTACGCGCAAGTTGCAGCCTCGCCAAAACCAATCTTGCATAACATGCCTTGGACTTCCAAGAATAAAATTTATCTATTTATTTATTTATTTAATCCGGCGGATTTACGAAAATCTGCGGAAGGAAGTCAGGAAAAAACTAACAACAATGTTGTTACTCAGCGTAAGAAGAAGAGCCAGCTAGCTCAAGAGTAACCCCGCTCCCCAACAAGTAAGAAAATTGAGCTGCGTCTCGGTAATTTAGCGACAATTAACTCGCAATTAGCTTCAATCAGCAGCGAATTGCGAGCGTTGCAAAAAGCCGCTTTTCCCGAGAAAAGTTTTGAAAACCAGGACCAGAAATATTCTTATCCATAACGAGCAAGAGCGTTTTATACTGAAGGCTAAATCACGACGCAGTTTAGATCGCAAATGCATACAAAATTTATTGCGTGTAGCAGACCCTAAGCCCAATCTCTAGATAGTTCGGGTACAGCTAATCGGTCTGTACAAGAAAGGAAACCAAGCAAGGCCAATGTTGGTGAAATTCAGAAACCAGAGAGATATAGACCTGTTTCTCTCCAAAGGCGACCAAATAAATACCAATACAAATGGTTTTCATAGATTGGTGCCAGATAGCCGCCCAGTTTCAGCAAATTATTTTGCGTTCCAGCGTTCGGGTAGCAACGTAGCAAAACCGATGAGCAACCCAGATAAGCGCCGATGTAATAACTCCGCAACAGAAGATATTTCAATCCAGAACGCTCAAGTGCTGGTAGAAAATATAGGGGACGAATCTTGGCTAAGTTGTGATGCAGCAAGCAAAAGCCTCGCTTTGTATGCGCTGAACGCTTCTGCATTAAGAACCTCTACGCCACAACCTTCCAGCGACGTAGATTCTCCACACAGCACTAATTTGGACATACCAAAAAACTTGGTAATACCTCGGGTTTCGCGCCCGAGGGTTCTCCGAAATTAGGCGGAGTCCATCGAAATGCTGTGAGAATAATATACACAAATGCTAGCAGCGTGTTTAGTAAATGGCTGGAATTAATGCAGAAAGCCTCCAATAGTAAATCTAGGATCCTAGGTATATCAGAGACCTGGCTTCAAGATAAAGACATTATTACAGTTGATCTTCTTTCGAAATATACAGCGATCAGATCGGATAGACCAGATGATAGACGCGAAGGAGGAGTTATAATACTACTACAACATGTTATTAAATACCAAGTCTATGGCATCAAAATGACCACCTTTGGCATCCAGCTGGTCTCGACAATCGCCACAGACGGTAAGCTCTCCTTTGCGTTAGGCTGCTTATACAGGGCACCCGGAGCTTCTGAGGAGGAGGACGAGGAACTGAGGGAACTTCTTACCAGGTTGTTTAAAACTGCCCCACGAGTCTATTTAATAGGTGATTTCAACTTACCGGGTATTGACTGAGACACTCAGACAACCTCCGATAGAATCTTCCAGGTATATCTCGATTGGATGCACTCCAGTGCACTCCATCATCACGAAGGTGAGAAAACTAGGTTCAGAGATGGACATTCACCATCTACACTGCACCCACTTTTGTCTAATGGTCCTAAAGATGTCTAAAATCTCTCTTTGGGGAAAAGCGACCATGTCACCATAATATTGCAGGCATTTCTCTGTTTTCATAAGCCACCAGTCAAATACTGACGTAATCTAAATCGAGTTGACTGGAATGCCGTACGGATTTTCGCTTAACGATGTGACTGGTTCTCTGAAACCAATGACCTCGAAAGTGAATGGTCGGTTATTAAGCGCAATATTTTAAGTCTTCGAGACTTTTACTGTCTTTACCGACATACACGGCTAAAGAACAAGCCACCTTGGTGAACTCCTTTGGTGCGACGCAACATTATTAGGCGCAACAGACACTGGCGGAGATATACAGTGTTACCGATCTATAGAAATTAGTCGTGCTATAAGGCTTCGAGAAACAACACAGTAAAGCTACAATGGAAGCTCAATTCAATTCAATTCAATTCAATTTTAATGGTCTAAAAAGCATATAGCTTGACAATAACCACAGAATAATATGGGAGTTAAGAATAACATGGGTAGAAAAACGGAATTTGTTTGCTTACTGAGCAGTTCAGGAATCAAATAAAAATCCATTGGACAGAAACCGGTTTCAAAGTTCAAAGCTTTTATGGTGTAAAATATATTGGTTCAAAGTTTGGATTGGTCAACATGAAATTGTCCAAATTCGATTTGAATATATCCAAGTTGGGTAGGGAGTTCCAGGTAAAGCATACACGTATGGAATAAAAGTACCTTCGACAGTTTAGTCTCGAGTCGGGAATATGTACTGTATAGTCGTGACTCCGGCTGGTTCTATGTGGTAGTCGCGTGAATATTTGATTTAGGGGATCGTTGGGGGTATGCAGTATATTGAACATAAGTATCAAATCACCTCTAAGACGGCGGTAGCGAAAGTCGAATAGATTGACGCTTGCAATACGATCTTCGTATTGTTTGTGCTTTAAACCGCGTACGAGCTTGGTAGTCCGATGATATATTCGCTGCAAGAGGCTGATGCCCTTCTGTAGCCAGGGTGACCAAGCCTGAACCGCATACTCCATGGTTGGCCTCAAGTACGTATTAATTATTCGATGAACGGTTTGCTTAGTGAAACTCCCGAACACGCGTTTCAGCAGTAACAATACTCGTGACGTCTTTTCATAGACATCGGTGACGTTATGTGACGGTTTCAATGTGCTGCTCATCCACACACCCAAGTCCTTCTCCTTGTCAGTGCTTTCAAGAATATGGGAACCGAAGGTGTATGAGTACTCGAAATGTCTTCCAACAGTCAATACCTTGCATTTTCTGACATTGAAAGGTGGTTCA
The DNA here is from genome assembly GCA_013407085.1 of Atriophallophorus winterbourni. NCBI lineage: Eukaryota > Metazoa > Platyhelminthes > Trematoda > Plagiorchiida > Microphallidae > Atriophallophorus > Atriophallophorus winterbourni. Next base: position 9,614 of record JACCGJ010013779.1, on the reverse strand, counting down.
TTTCTAACTGACCAGACTTGTAAGGCATCGAGGTCCAGCTGAAGCTCTCTGCAATCCTCAGTTGTACGTACTTGTGTCCACAGCTTGATGTCATCCGCAAATAACAAGATTTTGCATCGAACAAGTTTAGGCAAGTCGTTGACATACATCAGGAAAAGAAGCGGTCCAAGCACTGATCCCTGAGGCACCCCACTCGTTACTGCAATAGGTCGTGACAAAGCACCATCAACCCTCACTCGAATGAGACGGTCTCGGAGATAATCCTCAAACTAGGCTAGTAATGAACCCTTGATTCCACATAGCTCCATCTTTTGTAGTAACAGACTGTGGTTGACACGATCGAATGCTTTTGACATATCAACATAACAAGCGTGTACTGTGAGACCTTTGTCAACAGCTTGTGTCCAGTCATCGAGGGCGAGCAGAAGGTTTTAAAGGCAAGAGTGTCTTTTTCTGAAGCCGTGTTGTTCGACTGTGAGCAAGCAATTGTCTTCCAGATGTTTTGTGACGCTGTTTGCACTTCGCCGTAACGAATATTAGCGATTAATCTTCGTTCAAATTCGATGTCCTCAAAAAACTTCGTTTTCGACTAAAAACCTTGCTATAAATTGCTATAATTCGGTATTATTCGTTTAAATTCGCTATTCTTCGCTGAAATAAAACGAATTCCGAAATAAAAATTTTTTGACCATGGAAGAACTTTTATTTGACAAGGGAGGAATTTTTCATGAGCTTCGGCATTGTAAATATACAAAACCTTCATCTCAAAGGCAATTAGGCTCCTCCTCTGACTCGGTCTCTAAGACCGGGGTTCTGGACCTGGACCTGGTGCCGGAACTGGTCCGGCTGCCTCCAGTCAGGGGGGGAGTAGGCGCTCGCCGTGAGCTCCTGGGTGTCGACAAACTCGACATCCTCAAGGTTGGCCTCAGGGTCATCCTGGTCTTTAAGCTGCTGCTGACTCTGAGTGCTAGTACCTTCGCCATTGGTGAACTCCTGGATGCGGAGCTTCATCCTCTTCATGTAGGGGAGCACTCTCTCGTAATTTTCATGAATGTAAACGAGCTCCTGGACCCTCTCGTTGTTCAGAAGGCTCCGAGTGAGCTTGGTCACGAGTCCAGCTTCCGAGAAGACCCTCTCTGATGAAATCGAGGTAGCCGGGATGGCGTAGACCATCCTAAAAGAAAATGAGACTGGTTGAGTATTTTGTAATAGGTTCCAGGGTGTCCATGGATGCAAAAGTTGAACTACTATTCCGAAGTATAGCAATACTATATCAAAGCATAGCAATACTACATCTAAGAATAGAAAATAATATATCGAAGTATAGCGAATAATATTGAAGTATGGCGAATAACGAGAATAAATTATAATCCAACGGAAAATAAGTTACCTTTAACTTTGAAACAACTTACTGGGCGACTTTGGCGAGTAGAGGGAACTTCTTGGCCTTCATTTTCCAGTACTGGAGCACGTCAATGTCCTCCTTTTCCAGGGGAGATGCCATCTACTCATTCATCTCCTTGACATAGGGAGGAACTGGGGCTGGTTGAGACTGGGACTGGGACTGGTCGACGCTGCCAAAGGCTAATTCCGGATCAAGATGAAGGTCATGGTTCTCTTGGAGAAAACCTTCAAGATCTTGGCAAGCGAGTTCCGGCATCTGAATGGATGGTGGGGCGGCTGGGGTCAAGTTGGCCAAGAGCACCTTGATGCTCTGCTCGCACTCGTAGAAGAGGTGACCATGAGACCTAGTCCTGAGGTACACGACCTTCTGAGTGGGGTTCAGGTCGTGCGCCATCTGATAGAGGTCCACGTTCCTACCCAGCTCGGGAACTCTGATTTTGATCTCCTTCTGGAACTTCTCGATGAATGCCTTGGTGGCATCCTTGAAGTCGGCGAACAGCTTTATCCTCCAGGCAGATATCATGGCAATCTTGGCCATGTCCGGAACGACATGCTGCACGCCACACCCTTCGCATCCGGCCAAACACCGGCCACAAAAATCAATTGATGGTGCAGGCTAAACGCGAGTGTGGCCCGCGTTTCTTTTTTGCTTTTTTGGTCCACCGCTCAACCTACTCTGCGGTTTGTACAAGAACTTAGCTTCTTATACCACCATGAAAAAACGCGTTGACAGTGGTGGTTGCTTCTCTGCAGCTTTCCACCGAAAGAAATTCTGGACGCTCGATTGGCTTGTCAGCCACTTACTGTCCTGTGCCTACTGAACTGATCTGAAATGAACTATTGAAATATTGATGCCTGTCGAAGCCCTCTACCTAGACTTCAGCAAGGCTTTTGATTCCGTAAACCACCGCCTTCTAGAGATTAAGCTAGCAGCAAAAGGCATTCGGGATAGTCTACTTGCTTGGATAAAGGCCTTCCTAACAGGAAGGACATTCTGAGTTAGTGTAGGATCTACGCTGTCGAATGAAACCAACGTGATCAGTGGTGTACCCCAAGGTTCGATACTTGGTCCTCTTCTATTTCTGATTTTCATCGATGACTTGTCCTCTGCATTGAAGTGTCCATGCTCCATTTTCGCGGATGAAGTGAAATTCATCGGATCAACGGACGAAGATACCTTGATGCACGAACTTGAACGGGTCATAAACTGGTCACACCAGTGGGACCTCCCACTGAAACTTAATAAGAGCCAACTCTTGTCAGCACTGGTTGATAATATTTCAGTTCAGGTGTCGGGCAATTCTCTCACTGTTAGCGCCACACAAAGTGTTAAGGATTCAGGAGTACTAGTTAGGACTGACTTCAAATGGGAGGACCAATCCGCCGTTGCAGCTCAACGTGCTCGCAAAGTTCTCTTTCGGCTAAGATCCGTGTTATCCAGCAGAAGACCCGATGTATTCCTGCCCTTTTACAAAGCATTAGTTCAACCGCATTTAGAATATTGTGTCCAGGCGTGGTGCCCTTACTACAAGAAGGATATCGTTCAACTCGAAAGCGTACAGCGTCTCGCAACTCGCGGGTCGGCGAGGGAGACCTTACGCTACACGCCTGGAGTCCCTAGATCTTTTTTCACTTACGCGTCGTCGTTTGAAAGGTGACTTAATTGACACCTTCAGGATCTTGAAGGGGTTAAGTGGCGTTATCATGACCGACTTCTTTGCCTTAAGTCCTGAGCTGGGCACCCGGGGCGATTCACTCAAATTTGCTAAGGAGCGATGTAGACTAGACTCCAGGAAAAATTTTTTCAGCCTCAGGGTGGTAAATTTCTGGAACCTGCTTCCAGAAGAACTCATATCCTGCAGTTCTGTCGCAAGTCTTAAGCAGGGTTTGGACCGCATCTGGGGTAAGATTTTCCTGAATTCTCCCCCTAATTTTTATGCAAGATTAGGTTGTTCACCATTTTTAGCGTTGTTTGGTAAGTAAGTAAATGCTACAGTTCTGTTCGTTTAATACACAACTCTTCTTTAGCTCACAATACTGTTGAAGAGAAATGTATTCTTATCTTTCCAGCATCATTCATAACGTGGTGCTTCCTAAATACAACCCAGATCATTCCTCGGCATCGCGATGTCGAAAATATCAAAAACACAATAAGAAAATAAACTTTTGCAGTGGGTGGCGCTTCTCACAGCTTCCACAGAAAAAAATTCTGGACGCTCGATTGGCTCGTCGCACTTACGGCCTGGCCAACTGAACTGAAATGAACTGAAATGAACTAGTAAAGCCGCGCGTTTCGAATTTGAATGGTTGTGCGCAGTTGCGTTTTCAATCATTTACATTAATATGCCATTGTCACCCGATACAAATCCCAATTCATGTAAAATAATGTATCTTTGTAAAACAATTAAAACGGAATATGCGCCGAGTGTTACTCAATTTCAAGTTCGAGTCAAGTGCACATGGCTCGAGGTGGCTAAAAAGCCAATCTACAGTGCCTAGATTCCTTCGACGGTATGCGGTAAGCACCCGGCACCCGGCCAATTTAATATTGTGCTAATTACAGGTAGTATGGTTTAGCCTTTTGTTTCGGATATCTTGAAAGCAATGTGGGGTTCTCTGCACAGTAAGGTGAAGAAACAATAAAAATGCCGGTAAACGATAGAATATATTTTTTTGCGTTCTTGAAGAATATTCAATTATAGGGTTCTCCAATTTGCGTCTAATTCCTCCGTAAAGCTTAACACTTTTGACGGATTTATCAATCCATCTGAGAGCCTATTCCAGCGGATAACCACAACGTTGCTGAAAAATTGTTCACGTACCAGCATCCTGGGTCTAGCTTTAAAAAATCTCTTGTAGCTGTTTTCGGTCCAAGCCTCATTAAATCAGTAATGGTATCTCACTTGAAACTCTTTAGAATCCTAAAAACATCCATTAGGTTCCCTCTTTATTGAGAACAGGTCAAGGTCCTTGAATATTATCTCATTGGTTTTACCCCTACTTCGGTGTAGGCACCCTACTTCGGTGTAGGCAACCGGGTAGTATCATGCCTACGTTCAACGATGACGATGATGTCAACGCTTTGTACCCCCCTTCTCGCTTTGTACATCTCATTGCTTATGTTGAACGGCACCATATCTGTATCAGATTTCAGGGAGGTGAAGCGGCTTTCACGGACTGTAGTCCTCCTGCCGTCTATTCAGAAGAAGAAGAAGATTGTGCAAATATAATAATAATAATAATTGGTTTTACCTGTCTAACCCTCAACCAGGATTGAACACGATATTCTTAATGAGGTCACACGACTGCCTTGTAAAGGGGAATAAAATATAAGGAATCGGGCATGACAAAGCTGAACACAGTCTGAACAATTCTCTGTGAGACTTGTTTGCTGCTGCGGCACATTGACTCGACCACTTTAAGTATTGGTGATGCCTGAGGATTTTGTACACAGATTCTAGAGTTTGGTTTATTAGTTAAGGTGAAATAAAGGAAGCGTGGATGGTTCCAGTTGAGAGTAGTACATGTCCTGAATAAAGGATAGTCCAATATCGTGGAGTAAAGAAAGGTATAGTATTTCAAAAGTTATGAAGTAAAGTAAACAAATGAAAGGGGAAGAAGCAGACACCATTCAATAAGCTAGATCGTTCCAGGATTCAGCTACGCAAACAGCAAAAAGTGTTTGCGACAGTCCAACCTACTCTCTTGTTTGGTCACAAGTACGAGTGGAGGAAGCAAACTCGTGCATTCCTTTACAATGATGTGGTTTTTCGTAAATATTTTGTATGTCGATATTAGTTCCAGACGGATTCGACATTATTTGTATATGAATAAATTTAGCCTGTTGAGACGTTCTTGGTAGCTACGAAAAACTCAAGCACTTTTCCCCCCCTTGTAGCATGACGTTGAGGCCATTCTAGTGCAAGTTCGTCACGCTTCAGCCACATGTTCCGAGCGCAAACAACTTACTCCAAGTGTGGTGTAACGTACGCATTCAGAAGTAACGAGGATAAACGTAAGGTAAATTTCCACGTTTCAAAAGACCATCGTTACGATTCGTCGCAATGGTTGCCATGATACATTGAGCAGAGCATTCTAGGTCTTTCTGAACCAACGCTTCAAGGTCTCTCTCTTTTTGTGGACAACGACTAGCGATGCATCGCCCAAGGTATAAATGGGGTTACTATGTTTTCGGATCCACAGTAGACGATATTTTCCCATAATAAACGACAAGTGGTTCGACACCGATCATTCTTAAGGTGAATCCAAGTTGGAATGCAAGTGACTAAAGTCGGTATGGCAGGAAAGCTCGCGCCATATTATAATGTCTTTAGCGAAAATGATGAATGGTAATGTTATTCCTTTACCCATGTCATTGGTGAATAAATGAAATAGGCGTGGGCCAAGAACCGATATTTTGGGTACTCTACATTCAAATGGGACGGTGTTAATAGGGCATCCTCCCAACGAATAAAACAAGGCAGATTACCTGATCGACCAAAGTTCGCAACGGAGAGAAATTGCTGTAAGATGAGCCATGATTTACCTTGGTAACAAACCCCCATTTCCACTAAATTCAACTTCTCTGACTCGCCCATGACAACCAACTTCCATCGTTCTCACTATGCGCTTTCCCACGATCATTATGTACCCTCACACGTTCACTCTGTTGTTGCCATATAAATACAGACCATATCCACGTTCAAACGCGCCCCCTTGGCGCTTGGACCTTAGACTCCCGAGCAACGTTCCATTCCGGTCTTGTTCTGTTTCCCTGACTGCAGGGTTGATTGATAAAACACAACGACTGTCTCTGCTGCAACATCGACGATTCATCCATCATAACAATTTGGCTACGGGAATAAAAGTACCCAACAATACTAAATTGCAATCACAACAGAAGAATTGAACTCAATACTTCAGCAACAGCAACGCCAATTTGGAGAAGCTTAAGCCCGTTTGATGCAGACTCTTTTGAAAAATCTGAGTGTCAAATCCAAAGACAAGAAGACTGATGTTCAAAACTCAGCGTTGGATGCAATGATCAACAGTATCCCCAAATTCAATTACGACACAGAAAGCGGTTTTACCTTCAAATCTTGGCTTTGGAGACTCAAGGATATTTTCCAATCCGATCTCAACAACACTGATGATGGTCGAAACACGAGACTGCTGCTGAAAGAACTGGTCACGTTGGAACAGGAGAAGTTTATCAACTTATTTTTACCGATTTCCCCAAGTTCATTTACATTTGATCAGACTGTACAATTATTAGAGGAAATGTTTCCTGAACAGTCTTCTTTGTTTAATAGGCAATATAATTGCATTAAATTGGTCAAGGTGGATTGTGATGATTTTGTGACGTATGCGGGTTAAGTTAATAGACCATGCGAACGGTTCAAGTTCAAAGATATGACTGGAGAACCTGATGTCAATTACAACAGAATGCTTGATATTGCTAAATTTGAAGCGTGATATTGCGTTGGTCGAACAAAATCAATTCAGAACGAGCCGTTGGTGTTAGTTGTCAAACACCAAAGTAGCCGTTAGATTGATCAGCGAGGCGATCAAGACGCCAACCACCCATTTAAGTGTTGGCAATGTGGCGAATAGCATTTTGTTCGTTATTGCGCATTCAAGAAACACCGATGCCAGAGGTGCAACAAAAAGGACATATAGAAAATTACTGCCGGGCGACATATTTTAATAAGAAATCTGTGTTCAATCATTGCTATAATAATAATTATCATTCCCATCCTGCCTTCAATACCTTCCACGGGGATGTGAGAAATCGACGGAAATATCTTCCTGTGGCCCTAAACGGCACGCCCAACCGTTTTCACGTTGACACTTGGCGATGGGTTGGCAAGCCAAACATAATTCTCACCACTCATGTTGCACGCAGCGCATCTAGAGAAAAAAGATAAATATCTTGAACCAGATAGCCTGCTGTATTGCCTTCGAAGACAACTTCAAGTTATTTGTTACGTGTCAAAACATCCAGACTTGAATCTCCTTGGTCCGAATTGGCAGGAAAATTTGACGTTGCTCGATTTCCCACTGAACACTGTGTGCAATGCTGCAAAACAATCGACAGATTATCGACGCTTACCGTTTGGTGTCTAGATGGCACCTGCTATCCTCCAACAGATCATGGATACCATGCTCCAAGATTTACCTTATGATGCTGCTTACCTCGATGATATAATCATAGTTGAATCAAATGTATGATGAACTACGTGATCGTATAGAAGAAGTTATCAAACGCGTAAACGAATATGGTGTGTAAGGGATGGGAATGTGAGAACCATAATACATCCAATATGGCTTCCATTTACGGGCCGAAAAATGTGAATTTTTCATGGAATCTATAGGATATCTCGGATTTATCATTGATCCTTATGGTCGACCGCCGGACCCATTAAACATTGATGCAATTCAGAAGTTGATATCCCAACATTGCGATCATTCCTCGGTTTGGTCAGCCACTATGGTGTATTTATACAATCAATGCATGAGTTACGTGGCCCTCTCAATGACCCACTGAAGAAGGATGTCCCTTAGATATGGTCAAAAGAGACCCAACAAGCTTTCGAGAAGATAAAATCGATGCTGACCTCAGACCTTCTACTGACACATTACGACTTAAAGCTGCCAATCGCTCTAGTCTCGGACGCCTCCAGCTACTGAATCGGTGCCGTTATCTCGCATGTCTTCATGGATTGAACCGAAAATGCCATTGTGCACGCACACAGTCACTCACAGCAGCGGAACGGAATTACAGCCAAATCGAAAAACAGAAGCTTGTCATCATCTTCGCGGTCAAAAATTTCATAAGATGATATGTAACCGGAAATTCACACCGCTGACGGATGATGAACCATTGCTTGCCATTTTTGGATCAAAAAAGCAAACAGACTACAACGATAGTCAACCATCCTGTTGGGCTATAACTTCGAAATAAGCTACATCTCCACCGGGAAAATCGGACAAGCGGATGCACTCTCAAGTCTGTTAACAGAAAACACTATAGATGAAGGCGCTACCCCGCAGCTTCGTGCACTAGCCCCTTATGGATTCACACATTGAGAACATGGTTCGCTCGTGTTCTAAATGTCAATCAGCATTGAAATCACGGACGAAATGTGAACTGCACTCGTGGTTTACTCTCACTGAACCCTGGTCAAGAATTCACTTGGATTTCACGGGCGAACTCAACGGTATATCTTATCTCCTACATCAAATGGCCAGATATATTCCCCCTTATCAACACGACAATTCAGATAACAATTTGGAACGTTCGAAACGATAACTAAATCGGGCCAGAGAGTTCCTTATAAAACTCTCAGACAGCAAAGAAGAACCTTCGACAATGTGATCCAGAGTGCGGAACGGTTAACTTGTAGTCATGAGATCTGCTGCCACGTGCTTCTTGCCGATGAAACAGGTTCAAGTGAGTGATTAACTGTATGCACAATGTTGAATAGCAGGATCAAATCACCCGTGACACGGCTGTACGAAAAATAAAATAGGTTCAGAGTTTCAATCATCTTGTATGGTCTGTTGTATAGCCCGGTCACCAGTTTTGTAGCGCGGTGGTATACACGTTGCAGCAATGCCATGTCCTTGTGTAACCATGGTGACCATGCTTTAACAGCGTAATCCATTGTTGGTCGGATATAGGTGTTAATTATCTGTGGGAGTACATGCTTTATGAAACTACCGAAGATCCTTCTGAGCAGTGCCAAGGTTTGTACACCATTGATCACTAGCATGAAGACTCCGAGTTACTGCTAATCCACACACACAAGTCTTTCTCTTCCGTAATCCATGAAAGTTGCTGAGATATCAGTGAGTGTGTGAATTAGAATGATTTATCGACGTTTAACATTTTAATTTTCTGGATGTTGAATGGTTGAAAATTTTGTAACGAATAAAACTTTGTTCCAGCTGGCATTTTCTTTTTTGTCTAGGTATGGGTAACCAAAGTGTATCGTAAGCCACTTTGCCTGGATCAGGTGGTGATTTTATCCATGCATACACTCTGTTCAACGGTATCACGCACCACCTTTGTTCGATAGATCGACTGAAGACGAAAAATAGTGCAAAGAAATTGAATGCTAATGACCTGGCGATGATTTGTAGTACACCCCATGAATTCGCCACATATGTATTCAATCAGCGCGAATAAGATGACAGACAGGCAAGGA